>LBNU01019635.1:68325-99327 GCA_014162995.1 Artemisia annua
TGGTTTGTGTTCAATAAATTGTATTTAAGGTCTATCAAACTACTTTTTATTAGTTATGATTTCCCTCCAGTATGTTGAGCGTAGGTTTGCATATGTATGGTTTTAGTTTTGGTTTCCAAAACAGTTTGTAACGCAATTAAATAAGCTCATAAGTTTTTAATATAAGCTACACAACTTGTTGAAATAAGCCATACGAGCCACATAGTATAATACAAGTCGAGTAGTACAAGTCCGCGAGAGCCAAAACTTAATCTTTACGTTTCTTACGTCTTTCACAAGTTGTTTAAGCTTTGAAACCATGTTTTACCTCACTGTGCGTGTGAGTAAGTATCGTTTTACAAACTAAGCAAGCATGCGAGTTTTCAAGAATGCCACGCAAGTTTTCAAGCAACAAAAACCAATGAAAGTGAGTTTATATGTACGTGTATGTATATATATAAGTATCAAAGTATGGTTTTTAAGAAGACAAAACATAAATGCATAAACGCATGAGACATAAAAACACATATGAGCATGCATGAAACTTAAAATGACAAAATAATACTTAAACAAGTGTGAAGTGTTTCGAGGCTCACAGTGGGTTGGAAGTGAATGAGTGTCGAGTGAAGAGTGAACCAAAGAACTATGACCGAATATAACCCAAGCTCCCAAAACTTGTCTCCAAGATTACTCAAGATTAACCCAAGCTTTTTCCTTTCTTCTTTCTTGCTTGACAGGAACAAAAGAGAATATGTGTGCTTGTGTATTTGAGGGTTGTATGGTTTTGTGGTGAAGTAGAATGGCTTATATAGCCAAGTTAGGCATGGTCTTGTTAATATTTTACTCGCACAATACGTAGCTTTTCAAGGAAAGAGGATGGGCATTTTTTTGGTTCTAGCGTGCAAAGGAGCTCAGCCGAAAATGAGGAGGCATGTAGGATTGGTCATGTCAAAAGTTTGGGAGTGGGAAGCATAATACACAATGGTTATTGAAGTCAAGTGGTCAAAGTAAGGTGTAAGAAGTTGTTTAATGTTTAGGGGTGTGGTTTAGAGTAGAGTGTCTTGTTTGTTTGTGTTTTGTTTAGTCTTACACGCTAGAGGAAGAAAAAAAATAATCCAAGTTATCTTTTCATTTGTGTTAGTTACATTTTATTTCAACACAACCATGTTGTGTTTTCTGTTGTACTCGAGTAATCCACGAGGCCCAAAGGAAACAAGGAGAAGTGGCTAAAAGAGATAGTGGACTAAGTTGGTGTCAAGGCCCAATGGCCAATTTTATTTATATATTTATTTATTTATTTATTATTATTTTTATTTTTATTTTTTTTTTATTTTTTTTTAATAATGGGTTTGTTTATTCTAAGCCCAATAGAATGGTTGGGTTCGATTGTCCCGGTTTGACACTATAATTAAAATGTATAAAATACATTTTCGAGAGTGCTTTTATATAAGTATCATAAAAACATTTTGTGGACTCGAACATGAGTTAAATAAATTATTACCATATCTAATAGATGTTGGTACGCGTGTAGGATCATTTATTTGGAAAAACAAGATAACTTCTTGTTTTTAAATTTTTATTAGTCAACAAGTGTCAGAAAATATAAAAGGTGCATTTTCTGATGAAATAAATATTATTACTATTTAAAATAATAGTAAGGAAAATTACCATTTGTCACAATCCCAGAAGCCCTATCGAGTTTATTAAACGTTCAAATGAAATTACTTTGTGTTTAACGTTAGTTAATGACTAGGTAAATTACGGGGTATTACAGTACCTACCCGTTAGACTGGATTCGTCCCGAATCCAAAGTTGTGGTAGTGATTGAGGTTGACTCATCGAATAGATGGGGATAATTGGAACGAATTTGATAAAATCAATAATCCAAAAGACACAAATTTATTGTTTGNGGAAAAAAAAGTAGAAGTTTCAAGTTGGTATCAGAGCCATAGTTTGAGAGATTTAAGTATCCACCGTTATTCGGGTACTTAGACTTAAACCTACTATTGATACTAATAGAGAAATTTCACTCAAACATATAGAAGGTACAGCTCATGATGATGCAAATGTTCCCTACCCCGTGGAAACTAAGTTCCGATAGTATAAGAGGAGGTTTCCAAAGCTCAAAAAGCTCCCTTGCCTCTTTCTCTTTTCAAAATCAACGGGGCTATAAATCATACCATAAGGAGTGAACTCAAAAGGTTATAGGCTGAAATACATGACCTTGTGCAAGTAGACGGACACGAAGCTAATGTTGATGAAATTCAAATCAAGGAAATCCCTTTCAGTTGCAATGAATTTTCGGCATGTTCACCAAGCTAAATCTTCATTTGGATCGTTGTTTGACGGCTTTTAAACTCTCTCTTTTCTTTGGATTAAGAATAGGTGTCGGGTCTTCTCAATTCCTAGGTTGTATTGGATAATTTGACCCGATGAATTTGTTTTAACTGTTTTATGATATCTTTGTCTTGTACTTTGCTAGCTCAGCTCCTTGCCAGTTTGAAGTTTCTTTATGTTCTTATATATTCATTTGCTGCCCCCTCCCCCCCCAAACCCCCACCCAATATAAAATGTATGCTCATACCATTGTTTAAATTGAACTTTTAAGTAAAATAGCGTTTCCAATTTGCATATATGCTCAATTTAATTAAACTTTTTTGTAGTAATTAAAGAGCTTAATTTAACACGCACGACTTTTGTCTCTGTATAATGGTACTAAGAGCTTAATACAGGGTATTTATTTATAGAAATAGTAACTTGTAACAAATATACACGACTATTTATAGATGACAGTTCCATATGAGATTTTAGGATGAAGTGATTAAAGATGAATTGAAGGCTTTATTTATAGAAATAGTAACTTGTAACAGATATACACGACTATTTATAAACCTCACTTGAAAATAACATTAATAACCCTACACCAATGAGCCAAATGAGGGTAAATCCATCTCTATAACTAATCCTTAATCAAACATCTTTGTCTCTTCCTCTCTCTCACACACATGCACTCACCTAGTAATTATGTGTATATGTATCACTATGCCTTAAAGTCTTAGACACAAGTAAATTGACCATTGTCTCATACAGACCTCTCTCTCAGCTTCAAACAAATTGAAAATCGTCTACTATAAGAAGGATGGAGCAATACTCACAGTACTTGATGTGGGTCAAGAACAAGAGTAGTATCTTCAACAATTCATTCAGCCACTCATGGGAAGAACAAGCTTTTGCTGAGGATGCTCAAGGTCCCCTAGGTGGGTTCGTATGGCCTCCAAGGTCTTATTCATGTAATTTCTGTAGAAGAGAGTTCAGATCAGCTCAAGCCCTAGGTGGTCACATGAATGTTCACAGGAGAGAAAGAGCTAAGCTTAAACAATCTTCCAGTTGTACACAACAAAACCCTAAATCTATATTGGAATCTACAACCCCTAGTTGTTTCCATTCACCCGATTTGGCTTCTAGGATTTCCTCGATACTAGTCCAAGAAAGTGTCACTCTTGTTAGCAATTCAGATGCAAAAAGTTGTGTTTGTGATGATGTCATGGTACTTGGACCTGTTGGAACAAATTTGTATCTAGGGTTTGATGAGTGTGAAGATGAAGTTATGAATTGCAAGAGGCAGAAGACGGCTATTTCACCGCTTGTTATAGAAGATGATCAGGTGGATCTTGAGCTGAGGTTAGCTAGGTGAGTTCTTCAACAAGAAAAATAGTAGAATTAATTTGTCCATGCTTTCTTACTCAACAATTTAAAGAAGCAGAAATTTGACAATAATCTTGATGAAGGTTTTTCTACTTTCTTATTTTATTAACTATTTCAATATCACTTTCTTGTCAGTTACTTTGTTTATTAGAATGACAAATTAAAGTTAATGAAACAGTTGTGTTCCTTTGTTAAACATCATCTTAACTTAATTCCTCACTTTTTCTTTCTTCTCCTGTACATGGCAAAAAATAAAATAAAATAAAAAAATAATGTACAAGTGCCAATATATAAATCATCATAAGTTCAGAGACATGCTCAATTACTGATGGATCCAAGGCAGCTCGAAATTTGTTCACAATAGTAAAGGTGTCATATTATTCGTCCCTTGCTCCTTGCTGGTTTAATATTCCTACTGCCGTCTTAAAAAAAAGGTTGTTTGTATGCGAATAAATCATATGGGCATTTGTTGTTCTTATATATATGTTCTAAGAGTTTTTACTCTTGTGATCAAGGGACAGTTATATATACTGGGAATGATTGTTTTGCATGTGCTATATACTGCAATTCCCTTGATGATATCCTTTTCATGTGCCTTAATTCACATGATTATATATATATACATATATATATANTTGAACGTTACCGGAATAGAAGTTGCCGCCGATTGGAGAGATTCACGGTCGCCAGAAAAGACATGTTTGGATTTGATTTTTTATGTCGAATAGTTTCACGGTGGCAGAAAAATTGTTTGGATTTGATCAGATCTGGCGGTGATATCATTTTTGTGGTGATATGGTTTTGGGGATTGAGAGGAAAAGAGGGTCAATTTATTTTATTTTTTATTTCGAATGGTAGATCTGAGAAGTAGAGAAGACGGTTTCTAGCAATGTTTTCCCTATAATATTGGATCTAAAAAGTTAAAGTGACGGATATTTACATTTAAGGAATTTTCTAATGCTATTTGTATGGATAACAAAATACCTGATTTGCCCTTTATTTATTTTCTTTTTTTAATATAAGTAATGGATATTTACAAAATTGCCATCTTGCATTGATATTATGCACATTATGCATTATTAAGAGTAAAAAGGCTAGTTCTGTAGGTTCTGTACAAAAAAATGGTTCTGCATTGAACACTACACTATATATATATATATATATATATATATATATATATATATATATATATATATATATATATATATATATATATATATATATATATATATATATATATATATATATATATATATATATATGCCTATGTGATCCAATCAAGATTATATATACTGGAGTATGAACGTAAAGATTATGAACAAAGTTTACTTATTCTTTTAACCAAATATATATGTTATTATTGATTTTCGTACGTATCATTTTTTTCAGTTAACCATGGTTTCCGATCTTTTGATCGATTAATCTATGGGATTTGAACCCACCTCCACATGAATTCAAACAGGTAAAACTCCCTTTTTAGGAGGTTTTGCGTGGACACTTCAGGCCGGGTTGCTTGCATAGCATGAAGTGAACCGAGACCTCACACATTTTAGTAGTATTAGTGATAAGGCTTTTACCACTAGTGGTTATCTTGGCACGTGAGTTTCGTGAGCCTTGGATAGTAATATATGAACCCTGTAAAAAATTTACATGTTAGGATGGTATTTTATATATGGAATACATCTCATTAACTCTTTGTCAAAACTATAGATGTTTAGCATTGATTCGTACGGCTTCACTCTAATGTAAAATTTAAACCCGGATTGTACGTGTTAGGATGGGATATCCTGTCCGAGTGGAAGACTCAAAATCCGAAATCTCACGTTTACTTGAGAACATAACTAGCCTGACATAATCAACATACTAAAGATTATAACTAATTGATGCAGAATGCTAAAGTTTATCCGCTGATTGATGCTCGAGGAAATGGACAATTGGCCCGATGTACATAGGTAAAGTTTAACTTGAAAACATAACTCGTAAACTCGCCCAATGCACTTTGCAGTCCTTGATGAATGGACAATTGGCGTTCATACAGATGCACATAGTTAAAGTTTTTCCGATCATTTAAGCCTTTTCGAAAAGGGAAGTGATTTGCACACTCCAACAATTGATTGGGACACTCAAATTATGAGTGTTTTGACATTTATATCCTTACAGAGTGAAAATAAGTAAAAATGATATGAGGGTATAAATGTCAAGAGACTTATAATTTGAGCGTCCCAATCAATTGTGGGAGTGTGCAAATCACCACCCTTTCAAAAATAGTGTAAACCTAAGTTTGGACGACTAAAAGACGAAGAATCAGGATATATAAATGACTAGACGTGTACCCGTGCATAGCAACGAGATTTTATAGCGGCATTTAATTATAATGATATTTTGGTTAAGTGGTTCGTGTAACGTTATGTGTAACCAAAATATCACTATAACTATCTGCCGCGATAAAATTTGGTTTCTATGCACGGGTACTCGTCTAGTATTTAAAAGTTTGTTTTTATATACGTGTGTATTCATTCTTAAGTTGACAAAACGATTTTACATTTCCATGTTTTCTTTTATTAATTATTCATTTAACTTTCCATGTTTTTAAGTTAGACAAAAAAATTGAACGTGTAACGTAAGTTTTCATGTTTTTATTTAAGTTTTGATTAAGTTTTTAAATTAGAGATATAGACGAGTACCCGTGCATAGCAACGGGATTTTATAGCGACAAATAGTTTATTGATAAAAAAAGTTTATAGGTTATAAACGAAAAACAATAAAGGTTTGAAGATTTGGGAATTTAACATAATGTTTTGAAACCCGGTTCAACCCGGGTGGTTCAACCGGTTGAACGGTTCCGGGCAAAAAATGGGTCGATTTAAACCGGGTCAACTTGCAAGGTTGGGTCAAAAACGGTTCAAATTAAACTGGGTCAACCCGTCCGGGTTTGAAGCGTCTCGGGTCAACCCGGTTTTTGTTTTAATTGGTTGTATTTAATTTGATAGATATGTTTTTAATTGGTTGTACAATGTGAATAAATTATTGTACTTTTAAGTAATGGATAATGTTTTGAAACCCGGTTCGACCTGGGTGGTTCAAC
The DNA here is from genome assembly GCA_014162995.1 of Artemisia annua. Taxonomy (NCBI): domain Eukaryota; kingdom Viridiplantae; phylum Streptophyta; class Magnoliopsida; order Asterales; family Asteraceae; genus Artemisia; species Artemisia annua. The sequence goes on from LBNU01019635.1 coordinate 75,095, forward strand.
CGGTTGAACCGTTCCAGTCGAAAAATAGTTCGATTTAAACCGGGTCAACTTTCTAGGTTGGGTCGAAAATGGGTCAAATTAAACCGGGTCAACCTGTCGGGTTTGAAGCGTCCCGGGTGAACCCGGTGTGTGTTTTAATTTGTTGTATTTAATTTGGTAGATATGTTTTTAATTGGTTGTACAATGTGAATAAATCATTGTAATTTTAAGTAATGAGGTGTTTTAACAAGAGTATTAATTACATTTAATAATTTCCTTTAATAAGATTTTTCAACATTCAACATTACTTGACTTTTCACTTTTCCACTTTGACCATTTTTTCTTTATATGTAGTACAGATAAATGGAATTGTAAAAACTAATGGTATTGATCATATGTATCTGAAATATTCCATTAAGTTGGAGGCCCGACTAGTAACTGATATATTGCATTTTATATTTAATTGAGAATGTTTCTTTTTTCTTGATAAATAATTAAAATATTCCAACTCTCTATAATACTTCCAAAAACAACATCAACCATGCACCAACTCTGAATGATCGATCCACAACAGTACGATTTACGTAGAGATCCCTAGTAATTTTAAATTCAATCAGATATTTAATATTCTTTAAGAATTAATAGATTGAATAAACACAACTACAAGCATCTCATATCATTTTCATTGGTTACGCGTCTTTGATTAAACTATTGATTATGATTATTACTAGCTAGTGGTTAAATCATTATACCCTTTTAGAAATGTGTAAGTTTGGGTATCTCCTCGTATGTCATAACTGGTTATAATACTTGTATATTCATTCACAGGTTTAAAAATAAATATATATTAATATATTCTTTTGTGAGTTTTTAATTGCATATACTTATATTGTATATTATTATTTATTAATTTCATGCAATTGTTTAAAGTAAATGGATTAGAAAGTTAACTTTAGATGACTACTATCACCCTAATCACACATATGAAAAAGGGCAATTTGCATAAAAGTGTAACCAACTTATATTCAATCCAATATAAGGTACTCAACTTTTTTTCTTCTTAATTTAATGTACTCAACTTTTTTTTAGTTGCAATGTTAGACGATTTATAGGTTACCAGGTTACCACCGCCATACCTCATCTTCTCCGACCAAATTCCGGCCAACTTCAGAATAGTTNTTTTTTTTTTTCACATGTTTACGCTTTTGGTGTTCATAAACTCTTTGTTCGCTATAATTTAGATGCAGTTTGGGCCATACAACAATGTCACTAGATATTGGGACTATATCATTTTTCATGTTTTTCTATGATCTCATTGACCTTTAGTAAAAGTAGTACTCCGTATCTTGTAGTAGATCTCCTATGAGGCTAGCATTATATGAATTTGTAATACATGCATGTTCATTATCATAAGATGGAAGTCTTTTTTTGATACTTCCTTAAGGAAACAGGGGTATGACTCGATTGAGGTAGTGCCTGTGCTGTGAGTTGGTAACTGACAGCAGAACACAACTAAGGGTCAGGTTCTACTATTTGAGGGCGTAGGTTTGTTAATCCAAGATGGGTTTGTTAGATGTCTTGGTCGAATTGTTATTATCGTCATTTTTGTTATTTCTCTAAAATCATTTTTGCTTAGATGTCTTGACAGTGTTTGCGGTTATGAACACTAAAAGTAAAAAATGTGATTGAAAATAAAAAGCTAGCCGGAAATTGGCCGGAATTTAGTAGGAAAAGATGAAATATGGTGGCTGTGACATGGTGACCTATAAATCGTCTAACATTGCAACTAAAAAAAACGTTTGGTGCATTAAATTAAAAATAAATAAATAAATAAAATTGAGTACCTTAAATTGAAATTGGGTATAAGTTGGGTACATTTTTGTGTGATTTACCCTATAAAAAAACATGTATACGACTGTACTAAAAATTGTTGGTGATTTAAGATTAAATACAAGTTTAAAAATGAATTAAATCATGTGCATGCAAGATCTAATTACTAATACAGACAGAGGCGTTAATCACCAATCGAGGATCTATACGAGTCATATGATTAAACAAAAGATTGTAAGCAATTGTACGTTTCTCCTCAGGATGATGGATCGAATGAAGAAAGCACAAGATCAATGGGGCCTTAAAACATAATAACCAAAGTAGGTTATCTTTAAGGTAGTCCACACTACACCTTAACAGACAATCACTAGATGCTAGTCCTTGCAAGCACGACCCGGATCACCCTTACACCATGCCACAATGGATCAAATATCAAAACCAAAAAAATTCATTAAGAACAACTCAATATTCGTAGTTCAGTTCTTAATCTCGATTTACTTGACTATTGTATAATAAAAATACGATAATTACACTATAACTAGTGACATCTAAAACTAGTGACATCTAAGTGTATATATGTGTGACACAGTCTCACGTGAGTTTAGTCATCTAAATATATATTATGGCTTTGGTCAATAGTAATGAACTTTTACAAATGTACCGATTTAGTACGTAAACTCTAAAAAAGTTGTTTAATGTAACAAAGTTTTATTAAGTGTTACAATCTGCACATTTTAATGACATGTCATAAATGGAAGTATGACGCGTGGCACCATTTATAATGTGACACATCATTAAAATGTGCAAATTAAAACACTTTCTAAAAGTTCGTTACATTTACACAACTTTTTCAGAGTTCACGTACCAAAACACGACAATGAAAAAGTTAAATGTTATTGTATGAGCAAAACCCTATTTAATATGCCTAGAGCACATTTCAATAGCTCTCACTTGCGAACGACATAATAACATGTAATTATAGTAGGGTATTGGTGTTCACTCGTATGGCCTATAAAAAATGCACAGCAAAAATAAACACATAAATGACATGCAAGCTAAAATCCATAATAAAATATATCCTAGTCAGTTATATAACCTACTAACACGTATAAAGGGTATTTAGGATTACTTACATGTGTTCCTGCAATTACGTAAGCTTCACAACCTTCTTGATCCGCATGGAATCACCTTCTTGTTGTTCTTGATGCTACACAATCGACTTTAGGGTTTCTTGGAGAAGAATCACCACATCTACGAACCTTAGGAGAATGTGAAACATGGGTAACCAAATCAATTGGTATTTTGGTTCACCAATAAACAAAGGGAGAAGTGGGGAGGGAGTTTTTAAGGTTAGAGGATTTATATGAATCCTTAGGAAAGTCTTGGTATTTATATGTAACTATGAAAGCTTCCTAAAAGGATTAGGTTTTCATTAATTAACCTTAAGTATATTAATTTTTACAACTAGTCAAACTTAACCCCTCTGTATCCCAAAAGGATGTTCGACCGAACCTACAAACCCTTAAGCTTTGGGGTTTTGCCTTTATACTTAAATATATTTATCTATGATAAATATATACCTAGTTAATCACCGTTATACCTCTCTATGAAAATTTTAGCATATTTCATTTCGTATTCAGTTCCATTTCATATCATCACTCTTTTCTTATTTTCACTTGTAGGTTCCTTTTAGTGTGCTCCGGTGAGACCCTTCGGCATTTCCGTGAAGGCCAGTTATGAAAGATGTTGTTCTTTTCACATAATCCTTTCAGACTCCCACTTATGTAAAGCAACAACACGAGAACCACTTTCACAAACCAAAAGGTTACTAGCATAACATTGAAGTACCCATCTCATATACCGATTCAATACCTAAGTAATGATTTACAAAAACTCTAGCAACACCTCAGCTGAACTTAAGTATATGACTATATCCTTTTGCACTTTGAGATAATTTAGTAAGTACAAGACATGGATATGTTAATCTCACAATACTTTCATCCTTTCTTGTTATCGTCAATGATTTGCCTCCCATAGTGTTCTCAGACATTTGTCGCATGGTCATGCTCTCTCAAAATCATCCCACCGCAATGTTTCAACTTTGTGTTGCAAATTGCCATCTCGATCATTAAACCATTTTTCCTTACCTCCCATTAATCTGACATTAGCACATAATGTACGCTTTTATGCGGTAACCGGAAACTAAGGTAAAACCTAGTGAAAGACAAAGCTAAATAACCAATCACCTTAGTTCAATGGGATAGTACGCCACAAATCGAAGAACACCGTTAACTGACTAATCCATGTGGTAACTTCTCGATCTAGGTTACGTATAACATTTGCCTCCCCACAACATCTCAACTTTCATAATAGTTGCTGACTTATCTCTGTATCCCTACATGATAAGCAGCTATGAACCATTTTAGAATAAAATGTCTTTTATTTACGTATTCAAAACATGCTAAATAAAATCTGATAGTAATGTCTCGTTAGAATTGCAAGAGTCTACGATATTATGTTCGATCTCTGGCAATTAATTAAGCTCGTATTAGAAAGTTTTAGGAGAAATTGCTACTTTAATCTTTCTGACTCCTCCTTCCTCGAAACCCTTGAGTTCATTTCCTAATCTATTTATTGTCACCTCCTTGTTAATGAATCTAGGTGAATCTAGTACTAGTGATTTGGTCATACTGGATCATTTACAGACTTAGCTAAATCAAGACACGCTTGAACTTTGTATTTAACAATACACTTCATTTTCCACTTAAGTAAAATGAAATTATCTAAGAAATAAGAACAGTGACTTATTGTCACTAATTCTTCTAAGTCCATGAGAACTTGAGTACAAGCCTTTGAAACCGTGATGCAGTAGTGCATTTAATTATTTGTAAAACTCCTTTCAAATCTCTAGGTCACATGGCTTCTTTATTTGTTCACAACTCAAGATTTACATATTTCACGTGTCAAACTATTTTGCCTCTAAGGCAATGTACATTTGTACCAATCTCAATATCTCTCATTAGATCTTGCAATAATAGGAATTCTCTCACAGATCACTCTAGATCTATAATTTACAGCGTGCTTTGTATTCTCTAGTTAAATGATCCAAATTAACTTTATGTGCTCTCGATTATGTCGCTCAACTCTATGCTCCTCTGATTAGGTCATGTTAAGGACTTTAGGCTTCAGTAATTGGATTTTGCTTACCATGTGTATATTCAAAATTAATTTCGTGTATACATGATCAAATAAACATGTTTATAACCAATTACTATTTTACAAGAGCACACGAAAACATACATACATCTATACGATAACGAATCTTAAAGTGTAAAAATAATTAATCGTCAAAATCAAATAATCTTGTCATATTTATCCAATAAATATTTTGTCCAAATAATCAAACACAAAATAATTGCAAGTTAACTATTAAAAAGTAAGAATCGTAACAATGATCGGTGCATTTTACATACACCTCGTAATGCGTTAATTGCTTGATTATACATTGTTATTATCCTTTGTATAAGCTACTTTGAGGTGTTTTATGATTATGTAGGTTATACGCAAAAAGAAGTTAAAGTGGTGATATTACAATCTTAAAATAAAGACATGAAAGATTTGGATGTTGTTGCATTGTTTTGGTCATATAACCTTTTTGTCTAAACTCCGTTTTAAGTGATTCAAAAGGTCACAAAATGAGAAAATGAGATCTTCACATTCATGCAAGAAATTATAAAGTTTAATAGTGATTTACCTGTTAGAACAGCCAACTCGTGGCTATTGGGCTTTTAACCCATTTTTAGTCACTAATTATTTTAGTATTAACAAATTGAAAAAAACCCATAATTTACTCCATCTTGGGCCCGTGGTTTGCTGGATTGGACGCGAAGTAAAACAAAAGGGATACAACCCTTTCGTTTATTTGTTATATATAGATCATGGGTCAGTAAGGCTGCCCACAGTAGAGTGGGTCAATCTTTCTTTTTTTTTCCTGTCACGTCAGCTTTCTCTATCCAGCACCTGCAGGCGATTCAGTGCCCCAGTAAAAGCGACCAAGTTCATTTTTTTAATTTTTTTTAAAGAAAATACATATTTTTAACACAAAACTAAATTTTAAAAAATAATAATACTCCCTCCGTCCCAAAATTATTGTCCAGTTTGAATTTTCAAAGTCAAACTGGTTCAACTTTGACCATAAATATATTTTTATTATTATATAATACTTGATGAAAAATTATACCATTGAAAAGTACACTTAAAACCCAATCCATTTATATATTTTGCATCAAATATTATATAACACCCACAAAAATATTTAAGGTCAAAGTTGAATAAGAAAGACTAAAAAAGTCAATAGTGGACAATAAATTTGGGACGGAGGGAGTAATAACTAAATAAGAGGAATGTATTAGATAGGTTAAATCCCCATAATTGCATTAACCTTCGAATGAATATAAATACACTGAATAAGTCTTATAACTAACCGGGCCATAAGCCCATGCAAAGCAAATACAAACAGGCCATAAATACTGAATACTAAAATAATGCTACGCTAATAGAATGAACCTCATTGACCAATCCCCACTTTACCTTGGAAGAAAATATATATATATATATATATATATATATATATATATATATATATATATATATATATATATATATATATATATATATATATATATATATATATATATATATATATATATATAACCTCATCTTCACCCTCGCCACACACACTAAACACACACACACACACTTTGACACACATAAACCTGTAAAAACAAAAAAAGGCAAAGCAAATGGATCAAAAAGAAAGAAAAAATTGAAATCCTACTCGGTCGAGTACTCGACCGTTTTCGCTGCAAACCAAACTCACAGTCGGTCGCGACCGACAACCCATAGCAATGTCGACCGACTCCAAAATGGTCGACCGAGTCGGTCTCGGTTATTACCAGTGTTGCAAAAATTGGCCGAATCGGCCGATTAATCGGTGATTAATCGATAATCGGCCCAGGACCTTGGAGAGAATTCCACGAAAATCGGCCGATTAATCGGTAAAAAATCGCTAATCGGCCCCCGACCGCCTCAGTACCGATTCACGGTTNTTTATTTTTTTAATAAATGCTTAATTCATGAAACTTAAGAGGGTCAAATCATAATTTATTTTTAAAGTTTATCCTAGGAGGGCCATGACTCTTCCTAGTCTTCTTGTGGCTCTCCCTTTGTTCTATGTGTGTCTTTTTTATCGTAATAATGCCCTTTTTCTGATTCAATTGACCTCGACGGGAAATGTTTGTTTTGTGCGGTTACTTGATAATAAGGAGTTTATGGATTGCATGCATCAAGAACTCCTTCGAAACACGCAGGTGAAGCAAATGAGGTTTCATCATTGGCTGGATTACTTAGCATAAAGGGAAACATGGCATGCCACAAACTAATTTTGTGCCAAGTGGCGAAGCTAGAAAATTTTCAGTGGGGGGTCGGGATCTAAAATTTTTTATTGCTTAATGTATAAAAGAAATTTCACAATTAAAATTGGGGGTCGAAATTGAATATACCGAAATTTTTCTACACGAAAACTATATACCCCCTACATCGCAAAATTTTTTTTTGAAGGGTCGGGCGGCCCCCGGCCCTTATGTAGCTGCGCCACTGCCAACTCAGCACCAAAAACTATATTTGTAGCCTTTGCTCTTAGCGTACCTGTTGTCTTAATTCTTACATCACTGGTCAAACGATTGCTGTTGATCAAGGCTTTACAGTCAACGGTTTTAACTTTTTTTTTGAACGAGTCAATGGTTTTAACTAAGCACAATAAATAATCACTTTCAATAAAGCTTGAGGAGTTCCATTGGGAAAATCCTGTTACTGTTACAAATCACTGTATTAAACAATTTATTTGTCCAGTCGGGGAAATCCGATATTTGACAACTATGTTCTAGAGATGAGATCAATGTAAAACTTATATTTGCTATAAAACCAATGAACCAATCATAGCTACCCATTTTTATTTTTCATTTTTTTTTAAAAAAGCAACATATTATGCAAACGGTAAATCTTCGAGCTACAAAAAAAATACCATCGCGACGAGAATTAAATCATCTTTTTATAGATATGCATTGTTATATACTTTCGACAAACTTTTTTTTTCGACGAACTTAATTTTTTTTAAATTTCCGCCCAGAAAAATCATATATAATTCGTAAAAATCACATATGATTTGATTTTTACAAATCACATATGATTCTTAAATCATATGTAGGATACTAAATAAGCTCACAAACACATATAGATCTTGTGGTTGGTTCGTTTACATGTAAGAAAGAAAGAAAGAAATGTATAGAGAGAAAGAAGGNAGATTATGAGAAGGCTTACCCACTCCAAGGATGGAGAGGGTATTTATATGTACATGAGTTTTTGCCACTTGGGCTGCGGATCAGGCATACAGTGGGTAAAGACCTGTCCTTCTTCCGCGAATACTAACTACTTATAATCTACGTTTTACTAACTATTGTAAATACTACGAGCTAAACAATGCTTAATCATATTTGGGGTGACCGAATCTTTCTTATACAAAAATCGTATTCCTAACAATCTGCCCCTAAGGGAGGTCACCTCGAAATTAAATCTTGAATTCTTGCATTGAGATCTTTGTAGATTCTTTTGTAGCTCGTAGTTGTTAATTCTTCATTGATAAACGACTCAAGATGACTTCCTTGATGTATCGGATGATCTTTGACTTTGCTCTTTTGCTCATCATTCAACTAATTAGCTTCAAGTCATCTTTGAGTGGAAGTGTCTCTTTGTGATGTTGTGATTATCTTTGTGTTGTCATGCTTACACTTTTCTGGGTCATGATCTTCTGCATCAGATTTATGGAAGCATAGTTGAAGCCCATTACTTGATCATAATATCTTTAGATTTGATGTTGAAGTGTAAGCATGTGATGATGAATCTGCATCTTTTCAGCAATCGGCATCAATCGTCAACCTCTTTGTCTTTGGTGGGAATACGCCTTTCCAACATGCTCATACATCATAGTTGAGTGAATCTCCATGGTTGAACGGTTCTAACGGCTCCTTCTAAGATGTTGGTATGAGCATGTGGAACTTGAGTGATGGTGGTGAATATGATAAGTTTGGTATGTTGAGCTGCATAAAACTTGGTTAGTAATAAACATACCGGCACTTACAAGTTAGGACTTCGAGATCGTCAACAGCATAGTGTGAAGACTTTCTCAAATCCTTACCAAGGTCGTTCCTAATTGCCCCCGAAAGGGCTTTCATTGACATACCGTAGTACACCAACGATTAGGTGAGTCGCTGGAGATCACCCCACGACTGTAGACCTTTTGGAACACCACCATAAACACTAAGCGTAATCCACAAGAGATTACCGAAGTGACCTGCTGTCAGGGCTGTTTGATGTTGACCCTGGCAGGAGTTTCCGCTCAATCACTGGGAAATACTTATGTATATTCCCTCATAAGTGTTCTTGGCAGATTGCTAAGATCTGCGTAGGACTCAAAATATTACAACTGGTGTCCTTAATGTTGAACAACCAGTGTAGAAGTATCAAGTGTTCCAATGAGATCTTTAGATGCATCTCTTGGCTCTAGACTCGATAAGTGCACATTTGGTTATCCTATGCGGAGACTAGGGAGGGGTCTCCTGTTTTAATATCAACTAGCTCTAAGAGACAAGTCGATAGATTACACCGGTTCCCCGTGAGAATGAAACAAGCTCTTTTAAGAGAACTTGAGTGGTTGGAAGGTTTAGTGCAGTGTGTCACTGGGTCCATGACGTCTTTACTTCAATACCGATGTTACCTTAGTAACAATCAGTAGCATATGAATTGAACCCGGTTTCTGCCCTAAGGTTGAATAATTGGAGGGCTATTTCTTTTCACCCTTTCTCATTTCATTTCTTTTTAATTCTTCAACCCCTTCAGTGCTTACCGAGACTTCATCACTAGAACCTTGTTGGGTTTGTTCCAGTCCTAGCTCAGTCTCAGTCGGCACTCTTCCCTTTCTCACTTTTCTCCTTTTTTCAATCATTCCTAAGGACTTCTAATCTATCTATTGGATTGTCCCTGGGAAGATCCCTCCGGTTCTGGTGGATCATGGGAACATATACCTAACCTTACCATCCTTATAACTCCATGCATTAAATTAAAGTGGTCGGTCTTTTGGTATCTTTCCACAATCGCCATATAACCAAATCATTGAAAATTCTCTCAAAGTGTTTATGATAAAGAAACACATTTTGTTAACACTTTGAGAGTTTTATTATTTTTCAAATGCTCCCCCTTAACATGTGCTCATAGGTTAAAGATAGAAATTTGCACATGTCGGGGTGAGTCGCACTTTTGAATTGATCTACTCTTAATAGACATATACCCTAGGGACACGTTTACGTTGCTTAGTTAAAGGGATCCATTATCAGCTTTTAGGTGATAACTAGCCCTAATAACTAACTTGAAGTTATTAACATTCCTTGACAAAGGAAGTTAGACCCGTCAAAGTATACATCTAAGAAGAGCTTCTCGAAACGGTACTTTCTACTTGGATAGATCCTTTCGAATTCTCACGTTTTGTGTTTCGTCAATTCATGAATCAAATCTGAGTCATAATCAATTCACGGTTTCTACTTGTTATAGTAAAAGCACGCGAAAGACTCTTAGCCACTTGCTCCCCCTCAATATGTGCACATTGATTGATTCAATTAGAAAGTTATTAAAACTTTGGCACATACGGGTGAGCTTTCATTTGAGATCATTTATTCACCATTTAATCACTTGCTTCCCCTCAATATGTGCTTGGATTAAAATTCAAGAATATCAAAATTTTTTGCGCATACGGAAGAGCGAATCTTTAAAGTCCAAAATATCCTTATGAGTCCAAAAACATCACATTTAAATCAGATTTCATATTTAAATCACATTCTCTCCCCCGATCATAAAATTTCAAATCATTTGAGATTTTGTGATCCCAATTGATTTAAATGTTTTTAGAAGAAACTTTGGAGAGAAATGTGACAAAAGTTTTAAACGTTTACTGATTTTGAGACACTTTTTGAATTTCACTGCTGCTGGTGCACAAAGTTTTTAAAGGTGCAGAAATTTTGAGCAAATATGCTCCCCCTCAATTAATGACCCGTTTTCAATATAACGTTTAGTAGTCATTAAGTTGAGCGGCAAGGTATTTGAGAAAATTTAAGTCCGATAGCCACCTTGTAAACCACAAAATCTCTCTTGAAGAATTTTAGAAGAAAGAGATTTTGGGATAAAAGAAGACTTCTCTTCTTTTACTAGAAAGGTTGAACTGAAGCGTACAACCTTTCGGAGGTGCACGAATGTAAAGTAATCCATGCCCGGATGAAATTCATCCGTTGTTAGGAACAATCGTCTTAATGGTGTTAAAGTGGTGACGCGTTTTCCTCAACTTTTGAAAAACCGGGTTGCTATCTGAATTAATAGCAAACCATTGTTTAGACAGTCTATTTTTGGTATTTTCAAATTTTTTAGATTTTTATGGTTTTTCTTGGTTTTATATTTTTATATTTTCTTTTTCTTTTAGAAGAATATGTACAAGGATATGTGAGGTGAATCCATTATTCCTCATTGTCCTCCTGAAGACTTTTTGAGTGACTCAGGAGTGATACTCTTCATTCCAAGACGTGGGAGAATGAAATGAAACCGTTCTCTTGGGAGTGCTTTAGTGAAGATGTCAGCCAGCTGAAATTTCGTCCTCACAAAGTAAAGTTCCACGATTCCCTTTTCCACTTGTTCTCTGATGAAGTGATGTCGAATATCAATGTGCTTTGATCTTGAGTGCTGGACGTTGTTGCGACAAAGAGCAATGGCGCTTTTGTTACCACAGTACATCGGAACTTTGTTGTATACAAACCCATAGTCTGATAGTTGAGACCTCATCCAAAGGATTTGAGCACAACAGGATGACATGGCAATGTATTCAACCTCTGTAGAGGAGATTGATGTATTCATTTGCTTCTTTGATGACCAGCTAACTAGCTTATCTCCTAGAAATTGAGCACCGTCTGAAGTACTTCGACGAGTATCTTGACATCCCGTATGATAAGCATCAGAGTAGGCAGTGAGAGCCATTGCAGTGTCTTTAGGATACCAAAGGCCCATGTGAATTGTTCCTTGAAGGTACCTGAAGACTCTTTTGACTGCTTCTAAGTGCTTCTTAGTGGGTTTGGATTGATAACGAGCACACATACAAACAGCAAATAATAGATCTGGTCTGCTAGCTGTGAGATACATCAATGAATCGATCATGCTTCGGTATTTGGTTTGATCGACTAGTGCCCCTTCAATATCCTCATCCAGTTTTGTCCTTTCAACCATGGGGGCGTCAACAGAGTCACATGATTCAAATCCAAATTTCTTAAGGATTTCACTAGCATACTTGGATTGATTGATGAAGATACCGTGAGGATTCTGAGAGATCTGTAGCCCCAAGAAGAAAGACATTTGCCCCATCATGGACATTTGGAATTCGATACTCATCGCTTGTGCAAACCTATCACATTCTAATGGATCTGCAGAGGTGAAGATAATGTCATCCACATAGATCTGAACGTGGAGACGATGCTTTCCCAACTTTCTAGTGAATAATGTAGGATCGACCACACCCTTGGTGAATTGGTTGGCTAGAAGGAATTTGGACAGAGTATCATACCATGCTCTGGGTGCTTGTTTAAGTCCATAAAGTGCCTTCTTCAAACGATAGACATGATTTGGGCGTTCAGGATCAACAAACCCCTTTGGTTGGCTTACATATACTACTTCGTTTAAGTAACCATTAAGAAATGCAGTCTTCACGTCCATTTGGTAGACAACCATGTTCTGACTGGCTGCATTGGCAAGGAAGATTCTGATGGCCTCAATTCTGGCAACTGGTGCGAATGATTCCTCAAAGTCGATGCCTTCTTCTTGTCTGTACCCTTTGGCCACAAGTCGAGCTTTGTTCTTTAGCACTTCACCATATTCGTCAAGCTTTACTTTGAAGATCCATTTGAGGGCGATAATCATGGCACAGTCGGGAGGGGGCACTAATTCCCAGACATCTAGTCTGTCAAATTCATGGATTTCATCTTGCATAGCAGTGAACCAGGATGTTTTAGTCAAAGCATCTTTATAATCCTTTGGTTCGACTTTGGACAGTATGTTGCTAATGAAACACCATAAGGCATCTTTGGCAAGTTGTCTTCGTGTAGATACCGGCCTAGATGGATTACCAATGATGTTGTCAATTGGGTGATCGTTTGTCCATTTCCTGATATGCTCATGAAGTTGATGACTGGGAACTGATGTAGCTGTGTTGGGATCTTCTGAGGAGGTTGCCAAAGTAGATGGTTCAGGAGCAAATATGTTGACAAAAGGTTCATCAGGTGGTTGAGCAAAGGAATTCACTTCAAATGAGTTATCAGATGCTTCGTCTTGAGGAATTGAAGAAGATTGATTTGTGTGATTGGTATGACTGGATGATGGAGTATTCTGACTAAGAGAGATGGAGATGGAAGGCCCATTTGTAGGTTGAGGTACATCATTAGCAGCATCATCAGGACCTATGACTTATTGTTCTGGTTCGATTCTCTGTTGAGGCTCAAAATACTCATCATACATTGGATCAAACAATTTCTTCAAATCCTCACTAGTAGGTGGTATAGAAGGAGTATCGGTGGTGGAGGAATGTACAAGTCCCGAACTAATTGGTCCAGGAGTCCAAAGATTAGATGCGGGTCCTGAACTGGTGTATTCAGGAACCGTTTGCTCGGTAGCTGTGTTGGGATCTTCTGAGGAGGTTGCCAAAGTAGATGGTTCAGGAGCAAATATGTTGACAAAAGGTTCATCAGGTGGTTGAGCAAAGGAATTCACTTCAAATGAGTTATCAGATGCTTCGTCTTGAGGAATTGAAGAAGATTGATCTGTGTGATTGGTATGACTGGATGATGGAGTATTCTGACTAAGAGAGATGGAGATGGAAGGCCCATTTGTAGGTTGAGGTACATCATTAGCAGCATCATCAGGACCTATGACTTGTTGTTCTGGTTCGATTCTCTGTTGAGGCTCAAAATACTCATCATACATTGGATCAAACAATTTCTTCAAATCCTCACTAGTAGGTGGTATAGAAGGAGTATCGGTGGTGGAGGAATGTACAAGTCCCGAACTAATTGGTCCAGGAGTCCAAAGATTAGATGCGGGTCCTGAACTGGTGTATTCAGGAACCGTTTGCTCGGACAGCTCATCAAACGTGACATGGATAGTTTCCATGATTTGTCGGGTTCTTTTGTTGTAGATTCGATAACCCTTCTTGCTTGGTGCGTAGCCAACAAAAATTCCAATATCAGCTTTTGCCTTGAGCTTTCCCAAATCTTCGCTATCATTGGTTGGGTAACATAATGCACCAAAAACTCGAAGGAAGGAGAGATCGGGTTTTCTTTCATGCACCAGCTCATAAGGGGTTTTGCAGTGAAGAGGATGAATGATGCGTGGTTTTGTGACCTTACAACAGGTTTTACCTCTCGAGGGATCTCAAGAGGCTTACAACCCCACCAGGCAGTGTACCTGACCGATGTAGTATAGGATAGTGGTAAGTACTGGGGATTGATCGTTCTCTCACAGGGAATAGTGTTCGTTAGGATAGAAAAGCTACACTAATAGGTCTAAGGGTGGAAGGAAGATTCTTTTTGTATTTTTATATTTTTTAGAAAGCAAGTAAAATCTCGGTTTTTAGAGGAAGGGCGGAATTAGTTGCTAGTCAACTAACCCAAGTTTACTACTTATGCAAATTAAAATAAAATAAATATCCAAACTATTGTGGTTGTGAAAACAATATGGAGAAAATTGTGTTTACTTAGATTTCATTACTCCCTAACTATCTTTTACCGGTTAATTGATATGTGTGTTACTTGTGTGGATGAAGGGTGTATTCCTAATAACTCATGGAGTGGCATACATATCTCTCCAATTCTATGAGCTCTTATCTCGCCCTATGCCATGCACGGCACAACCATAGGGGTTGTAAACAGTGGCTCATGCGTTAAATACTACCTTAATAGCCTAGTATGCCTTGGCTACATGTTTCCCAAGACGTTCAAGCACGTTACCATAAAGGAGGTTGGCCAGTTTTCTTGAGCCTAACATTGATGGAACAATCATCCCAACAAACAACAACACACACCAATCAACCAATAATTAATAGTTAGGTTTCATTAGATCTAAGCAAACACTAGAGAATTTAGCTACACATGTTAATTAAAAGACAAGCAAAAGAGATAATCAACCAACACATAGACATATTGATTGAATTAAAGTGAAGACTTATCTTTAATTAAGCATGAGGGTTCCAAGGGTTGGAAACCCTAAAAAGTACAGAAAATTCGTCTTTAGGGTTTGCCCTAAAAGTTCTCCACAAAGTTCCACACTAATGAATGAAAATTAGAAAACTATATATAGATTTTACACTCTGACGGCGTCAGGTTATAAGGGCTGACGTCGTCAGCTCGCCGCCATTAGGTTTCTCGGATGACCTAGATCCACTTCTGACGCCGTCACCTTATAAAACCTTCTGGGCTGTCACTCTTTAAAATATAACCTGACGGCCTACTTTTCCTAACACCTGACGGCGTCAGGTGTTAATTCCAAAATTTCCTCTGGCCCATCATTTGATAATTTATTTCCACTCTTTTGTCAAGGCTTTCTGACGGCGTCACCTTGTGACTTCTGACGCCGTCAGGTTGTAAATCTTCATCTTTTGAGACTTTGTCGTTTTCTTCACTTTTATGCTCCAAAAACGTCCGAATATGCATGTTTTCCAGAATTCCTCTCAAAAGTACCTAAAAAGACAAAAGGAACGATTTAGGGAAATATTTGATCACATTTATACGAATTAGGGCTTAAATGACCCCCTAAAAGCGTAACACTTTTCGTCTCATCAAATACCCTTACACTTGGGATTTGCTTATCCTCAAGCAAATGAGCTTTTATTCCAACCAAAATATGAGTTAGGGGTCATTTAACACGAATATAAAAGTAATTACAACAAATAGTTATTAGACTCTAATCATAACAAGCACGGAAATCATACACTAGCACCTCACAAATAGTGTTTGGATTCTCACATCTCTCAAATGTCATAAAGTTTATATCTCATAAATGGAAACGGAAAATAACACTCACTACCTGTCATAGCAAATAGATTACCATAGGCTTGGGAAAGGATCAATTACTCCTCCACTAGGCGTAAGCACCTAAGATAAACTATCAAAGAGGTCTTTATAAAGGGTTGTAACGTAAGGTGTAGGGATATGATAACACGGTTTGGTTAGAATAAGGGGTATTTTAGTGGTGGCGAGTTAATTATCATGATCAAATACATGCACTCTACATCGTTGCTTAAGTCAAGACTCGACTCAATCTTAGTCTAAAAATGAAATAACAAAAACTAAAAAGGAACATAAAAGCAAACGGGATGGTAGTCCGTATGTTTTTCTTCTTTCTTTTTTTTCATATTTTTTTGTATTTTTCTTGATTTTTCGATTTTTTTTATTTATTTTTTTATTATTATTTTTTCATACACTCTTGCCCTACCATCCAAAATAATACATCATAGAGGAGTTGCATTCTCCTTACACTTGAATCTTTACATGACTTTACAATCACTATTCTAATGACTCGAATTAAGATAATCGAAAAACTTGGAGTACTTTTTAAATATTTAGTACGTATGGGGGTAATAATGTTGCTCTTCCCCTTTACTTCATTACACTAGTACTTTACCCATGAGTCCCAATCGTCCCAAAACAATATGTACAAGGATATGACTTAACTTAGCAACCATGTAATTGACCGGATAATTAACTAAGGGTTTAACAAATGTTTTCAAAATAATGCACCAAAGGTGGGTGCATACAAGGTAGGCTAAGGCGATTTGGGTGTACATTTAGTGGGGTGTAACAAATTCTCACTTTGAGTAAGATGCTCAAAGGTCGAAACGAAAGGATAGGCTCGGAAGGGTGTACTAGGGGTATCGTGTACCAAAAATGGATACAACGCAAAGGGTGTGGGAAAATTACTTGACCAACGAAGTCAATGTAATTATAACAAATATACGGGTATAAAACAATGGGTTGATCCTAATGCCTCTTATCATGTAGTAAATCTTAACTACACGAATGTAGTCTCACTTGTGGATTTGAGATGGTCCTAACGCAAGTTCTAGAATCTAAATACTACCGGTACTCACATCATAGCACCAAAGATGGATGCTTTTCCTACCAATTCTAGGGGCGAACCTCACATATTTGGGGTGGAAAATTTTTTAGTGGTACGGTTTTGTGCTAGTCATACAATTTCCTATCCATGAGACGCTCATTAAGATCAAGGTTTCACTTCTAAATGTTGTAAAAAATTTTAAATTGGCGCTAAAATTGCCCTAACAAACATTTCTCTTGGTTTTATTACAAATTTACTATCAAACAAAGCAAAACATCAAGCGTAAGTATATTCTCAACGGTGCTTTCATTTACCCCCCTTACACTTAAACCGAACATTGTCCCCAATGTTCAAATAAAAGACGTAAAAGTAAATAAGATGAAAGAATGAAATCAAATACTCCCCTGAATCGTTTGTTGTGGATAGTGATGTAACATGGTTAGATCTTCTTCCAAGATAGACGAACGTTCAAAGCTTCCCTTCCAAAATAATAAACGTCTTCTTGTCCAAAATAACCTGTTAACCTGAAAAAGATAAAGGCCAACCTCGCGTAAAATCGGCGGTAAAATCTACATAATAAGATATAATGCTTGTGGAATGAATATTTTGCAGAATTCCTGGAGATTATAAGTTAAAGAATTGACAAAACTTTTTAGGTTTCCGGAAAAATACAAAACTTTCAAAAATTGCAGAAAATTATAACCTGACGCCGTCAGGTGTTAATCCTGACGCCGTCAGAAAGTTCTGACAGAATTCTCATGTTAAGCTTCCGGGAAAAATTCTGGAAAAACTAGATCTTACTTCCTGGAATTCCTGCAAAAATTCATTATGACTCGATACAAGCATTTGACTCAAACAAGTACTAATATGTATGCTAATTTCATTGTTATGATTCATGTTCATTCGTTCTATATAAACCGATTTAGATTTCCCTTACACTTAGCTTTTGCAAAATACCTTTATATGTAGTTAAGACGAAGTTAAAAACAAAATAAAGCATTTTCACAATTTAGTTTGAAGCATGAATCAATAACAAGAAATATAACTTACATACGGAAACAAATAAAATCAAATAAACACACAAAAACACACAAAACATGGGTTGCCTCCCAAGAAGCGCTTTTCTTTATTTATGAGTGTTGTAGCTAGACTCAAAGTCACCCTATCCGACATAGGTGAGTTCCGCATCGAGGATATCCTTAGGGTTGATTTTGGTTGAAAGTTTCCTATCGGTGCGTTTAGTGAAGTATGACCTCTCAAAATTCTCTCCATCCGGGTCATATAAAGTTATCTTAATGTGCCACGATCCATCTCCTTCCTTAGGTGGATTTTTCCAATCCCATTTGTGCTTATCACCTTCGCTTTTCCACTTATTCATGGCTAGCTTGATTGGCAAAACTCCTAGGAAGTCGGGCATCTTTCTAAAAACTAGGGGATCTTCAAAGGGATCTAGTTCGGTGTCCCTAGCTAAAAGTTGTTCTACCGTTTGCGTTTGGTTTACAAATTCTTCTTCTAGGTAGAATGGGCGTTGGGGTCCTATAAAGTCTCCTTCTAACCATGGTCCGTATCTAGAAAAGTCTTCCTATCGGGGGGTTCCTCAATGGTGTCATAGGCCTGTTTCTTAACATCATAAACCGACCAAGTTTCTCCTTCTCCTACCGCTATCTTGGATCTCTTACTATCAATCATAGCACTAGCGGTGGCTAGAAATCCTCTTCCTACCAACAAGGGGCATGTGGGGTCGCTAATCATATCGAGGACGTGGAAATCGGCTAGCATTGTTAACTTTCCTATGTGAACAATCACGTCCTTTACTACTCCTACCGGGTATGCTACGCTTCCATCCGCTAACCCTATTATTACCTCGGTCTTTTCTAGCTTTCCTAGTTTGAGGGTGGTGTAGAGAGGTAGTGGAAGTAAGTTGAGGCTAGATCCAAGATCGGCTAGTGTGTCATAAGCTTCCGAATTACCAATCTTACATGGTAGGACAAATAGACCCGGATCATCTAACTTCTTAGGTAGTTTGTTTCGAACGATGGCGGTCCCTTTCTCACCTAATTTGAGCTACACGTTACCATAAAGGAGGTTGGCCAGTTTTCTTGAGCCTAACATTGATGGAACAATCATCCCAACAAACAACAACACACACCAATCAACCAATAATCAATAGTTAGGTTTCATTCGATCTAAGCAAACACTAGAGAATTTAGCTACTCATGTTAATTGAAAGATAAGCAAGATAGATAGACAACCAACACATAGACATATTGATTGAATTAAAGTGAAGATTTATCTTTAATTAAGCACTAGGGTTCCAAGGGTTGGAAACCCTAAAAAGTACAGAAAATTCGTCTTTAGGGTTTGCCCTAAAAGTTCTCCACAAAGTTCCACACTAATGAATGAAAATTAGAAAACTATATATAGATTTTACACTCTGACGGCGTCAGGTTATAAGGGCTGACGTCGTCAGCTCGCCGCCATTAGGTTTCTCGGATGACCTAGATCCACTTCTGACGCCGTCACCTTATAAAACCTTCTGGGCCGTCACTCTTTAAATTATAACCTGACGGCCTACTTTTCCTAACACCTGACGGCGTCAGGTGTTAAATCCAAAATTTCCTCTGGCCCGTCATTTGATAATTGGTTTCCACTCTTTTGTCAAGGCTTTCTGACGGCGTCACCTTGTGACTTCTGACGCCGTCAGGTTGTAAATCTTCATCTTTTGAGACTTTGTCGTTTTCTTCACTTTTATGCTCCAAAAACGTCCGAATATGCATGTTTTCCAGAATTCCTCTCAAAAGTACCTAAAATGACAAAAGGAACGATTTAGGGCAATATTTGATCACATTTATACGAATTAGGGCTTAAATGACCCCCTA
Source organism: Artemisia annua (assembly GCA_014162995.1). Taxonomy (NCBI): domain Eukaryota; kingdom Viridiplantae; phylum Streptophyta; class Magnoliopsida; order Asterales; family Asteraceae; genus Artemisia; species Artemisia annua. The sequence goes on from LBNU01019635.1 coordinate 95,032, forward strand.
AAAGCGTAACACTTTTCGTCTCATCAAATACCCTTACACTTGGGATTTGCTTGTCCTCAAGCAAATGAGCTTTTATTCCAATCAAAATATGAGTTAGGGGTCATTTAACACGAATATAAAAGTAATTACAACAAATAGTTATTAGACCCTAATCATAACAAGCACGGAAATCATACACTAGCACCTCACAAATAGTGTTTGGATTCTCACATCTCTCAAATGTCATAAAGTTTATATCTCATAAATGGAAACGGAAAATAACACTCACTACCTGTCATAGCAAATAGATTACCATAGGCTTGGGAAAGGATCAATTACTCCTCCACTAGGCGTAAGCACCTAAGATAAACTATCAAAGAGGGCTTTATAAAGGGTTGTAACGTAAGGTGTAGGGATATGATAACACGGTTTGGTTGGAATAAAGGGTATTTTAGTGGTGGCGAGTTAATTATCATGATCAAATACATGCACTCTACATCGTTGCTTAAGTCAAGACTCGACTCAATCTTAGTCTAAAAATGAAATAACAAAAACTAAAAAGGAACATAAAAGGAAACGGGATGGTAGTCCGTATGTTTTTCTTCTTTCTTTTTCATATTTTTTTTTTTGTATTTTTCTTGATTTTTCGATTTTTTTTTCATACACTCTTGCCCTACCATCCAAAATAATACATCATAGGGGATTTGCATTCCCCTTACACTTGAATCTTTACATAACTTTACAATCACTATTCTAATGACTCGAATTAAGATAATCGAAAAACTTGGAGTACTTTTAAAATATTTAGCACGTATGGGGGTAATAATGTTGTTCTTCCCCATTACTTCATTACACTAGTACTTTACCCATGAGTCCCAATCGTCCCAAAACAATATGTACAAGGATATGACTTAACTTAGCAACCATGTAATTGACCGGATAATTAACTAAGGGTTTAACAAATGTTTTCACAATAATGCACCAAAGGTGGGTGCATACAAGGTAGGCTAAGGCGATTTGGGTGTACATTTAGTGGGGTGTAAACAAATTCTCACTTTGAGTAAGATGCTCAAAGGTCGAAACGAAAGGATAGGCTCGGAGGGGTGTACTAGGGGTATCGTGTACCAAAAATGGATACAACGCAAAGGGTGTGGGAGAATTACTTGACCAATGAAGTCAATGTAATTATAACAAATATACGGGTGTAAAACAATGGGTTAATCCTAATGCCTCTTATCATGTAGTAAATCTTAACTACACGAATGTAGTCTCACTTGTGGATTTGAGATGGTCCTAACGCAAGTTCTAGAATCTAAATACTACCGGTACTCACATCATAGCACCAAAGATGGATGCTTTTCCTACCAATTCTAGGGGCGAACCTCACATATTTGGGGTGGAAAATTTTTTAGTGGTACGGTTTTGTGCTAGTCATACAATTTCCTATCCATGAGACGCTCATTAAGATCAAGGTTTCACTTCTAAATGTTGTAAAAAATTTTAAATTGGCGCTAAAATTGCCCTAACAAATATTTCTCTTGGTTTTATTACAAATTTACTATCAAACAAAGCAAAACATCAAGCGTAAGTATATTCTCAACGGTGCTTTCATTTACCCCCCTTACACTTAAACCGAACATTGTCCCCAATGTTCAAATAAAAGACGTAAAAGTAAATAAGATGAAAGAATGAAATCAAATACTCCCCTGAATCGTTTGTTGTGGATAGTGATGTAACATGGTTAGATCTTCTTCCAAGATAGACGAACGTTCAAAGCTTCCCTTCCAAAATAATAAACGTCTTCTTGTCCAAAATAACCTGTTAACCTGAAAAAGATAAAGGCCAACCTCGCGTAAAATCGGCGGTAAAATCTACATAATAAGATATAATGCTTGTGGAATGAATATTTTGCAGAATTCCTGGAGATTATAAGTTAAAGAATTGACAAAACTTTTTAGGTTTCCGGAAAAATACAAAACTTTCAAAAATTGCAGAAAATTATAACCTGACGCCGTCAGGTGTTAACCCTGACGCCGTCAGAAAGTTCTGACAGAATTCTCATGTTAAGCTTCCGGGAAAAATTCTGGAAAAACTAGATCTTACTTCCTGGAATTCCTGCAAAAATTCATTATGACTCGATACAAGCATTTGACTCAAACAAGTACTAATATGTATGTTAATTTCATTGTTATGATTCATGTTCATTCGTTCTATATAAACCGATTTAGATTTCCCTTACACTTAGCTTTTGCAAAATACCTTTATATGTAGTTAAGACGAAGTTAAAAACAAAATAAAGCATTTTCACAATTTAGTTTGAAGCATGAATCAATAACAAGAAATATAACTTACATACGGAAACAAATAAAATCAAATAAACACACAAAAACAAACAAAACATGGGTTGCCTCCCAAGAAGCGCTTTTCTTTATTAACGAGTCTTGTAGCTAGACTCAAAGTCACCGTACGTTACGTGACTTCGTCGTTGGTCTCGGTTCCTAAGTCATCCTCTTTTCCGGTTTTGTATTCGGGCCCTAAGTTCAAACAATCCTTATAGAAACCGAAAATCCTTTTCATGACATAGTCTACTCCCCTACGTCTATCCTCATCATTCCTATAGTAAACCGCTTGTTTGAGCTCCTTCTCAACGTTTGACAAGTGTTGGTATTGCTCTATCTTATACGGCATTTGGTAGTTCACCTCATCGGTCTCATCCTTAAATGTGACTATCCCTAAGGAAGGTTCATGAGTCATTCTAGAGACCTCGATAAATGGTTTGCCTAAGACTACTTGGGTCACACTTGCATCGATTATTGGGCGGATATCTTCTACAATCACAAAGTCGGTGACATAGGTAAAGTTTCCTACATAAACCGGTAATCCTTTAACTCTTCCCGTGAAGTTACTAATCCATCCCTTATCGGGAAACACTCTATACCCTAGTTGACTTTTCATTATCAAATTGTATTGAGCTCTAGTCATGATGTTAATGGGTGATCTAGGGTCAATGTACGCTTTCCAAATATGCAAATGCCCGATGTTGCATGGTATGTTGAGATTAGATGGATCGCCCACCTTGAAAATTGGGTTACCTAGGATGTATGGGGTCTCGGAGTCATCGAATAGATTCTTATGATATGCTCGCTCTTCCTTAGTGGGTAACCTATTGAAGTAATCCTCCTCCTCTACTTCTTCTATTTCGCTAACCTTAGCCTTCCTATCATCCTCTAATTCCTTACTCTCATCCTTTGATTCACTATCATTCTCACTCCTATCAATTGGTCTAATGGTCACAACGTTTACGAAGTGGACATGTTTGGATGAAGAGGGGTCCTTGATTTGTGGTTCGCTATTGGTGTTTCTAGCGTCCTTTTGTGGGGGTGATAGCACTTGGTTGTTGAGGGCTTTCAACAAGTTGTCAATTTTATTGGTCATCTCTACTTGTTGTTGATTGAATTCGGATGTGAATTTAGCTATGCGAGCTTCTTGAGATGCCATAAAATTGGACATCAATCCTTCAAAGTTGTTGGTACTACCATAGTTGTTGGAAGGATTGTTGTTGAAGGTACGGTTTGAGGAATTACCGTTGGGTTGAAACCGGTTAGGTGGGTTGGAAGAATTGTTTTGGGGTGCGTTTTGGTTTGACTTCCACCTAAGGTTGGGGTGATTTTTCCATGAGGGGTTGTATGAATCTCCATAAGGGTTTGGCTCGGGTTTGAAAGTGTACCACTTATCTCCCGCTCCGTCGGTACGCGTGGATGCGTAGTCCGCAAAAGCTTGTTCGGGGAGTTCCATGCAATCACGAGTGTCGTGGGGACCACTACATAATTCGCATGAAGAAGTGATTTTGTTCACTTGGCTTGAAGGTTTAGGAGCTTCGTAGGATTTCATGAGAAATTTGACTTGGTCTTCAAGTTCTATGATCCTACGGTCGGAAGTGCTTGAATTATCTGAAGGCAAAGATATTGCCTTGACCGTTTTATTCAAATCACGGGGATCATTCCAACTTTCGTTGTCATATAGAGCAAGATATTCTAGGAGATCCCATGATTGTTCCGCACTTAGATCACGTAGCTTGCCACCGGCCGCTTGGTCAATGGTTTGCCTTGTGTGGAGATTGATGTAGTCATAGAAGATTTGGACTTGGAGCCAAAGGTCTATGCCATGATGAGGGACTTTTTGGAGTAAGTCCTTGAATCGAGTCCATGCCTCGTAGAGGGTTTCGCCTTGGCGTTGTTGGAACGCCAAGATATCATTCCTTAGCTTGGTAGTTCTCCCCGGTGGGAAAAATTGAGCAAGGAAACGAGTTGTGAGATC
>LBNU01019636.1:43730-54699 GCA_014162995.1 Artemisia annua
GAACATGAGGCTAAAAAGAGAGGGGTACCACAGGTGATCCTATTTGTCAATCGATGATTGCTATTGATTAATTCAATCCCATGATTCATATACGACATGCTGGTTCTCTCATAGTTTTATACCTTTCGACGGTCAGTGGTTATTTATGATTGTTGCTTAGGAAACCTGATTGCGGACCTCCTCAGAAGTTAGATTAGTTACTTCTACCAATTGAAGAGGATAAGGTCGGAGAGGGTGAAGTAATAACAACATTCTTTAATACCCCATCCCCCCGCCACGTGCTAAATATTAAAAGACTCCAGGTTTTCGATTGTATCTTAATTCGAGTCATTCAGAATAAGTGATTGTAAAGTTATGTAAAGATTCAAGTTGTAAGGGGAATGCAAATCCCCTATGATTGTAGATTGTTGGATAGTAGGGCAAGAGTGTATGAAAAAAAAAAACTCAAAAATCAGAAATACAAAAAATATATATAATGAATAAAAGAAAGAAGAAAAAAACATACGGACTACCATCCCGTTTCCTTTTATGTTCCTCTTTTAGTTTTGTTATTTCATTTTTTGACTAAGATTGAGTCAGTCTTGACTTAAGCAACGATGAAGAGTGCATGTATTGATCATCGATAATTAACTTTCATCCACTAAATACCCTTTATTCCAACAACCAGTGTTATCATTATCCTACACCTTATGTTACACCCTTTAATAAAGACCTCTTGTGTAGTTTAATCTTAGGTGCTTACGCCTAGTGGAGGAGTATTTGATCCTCTCCCAGCCTGATGGTAATCTATTATGCTATGACAGGAAGTTGAGTTGATTATTTCCGTTTCCATTTATGAGATATTAATATTTATGACATTTGAGAGATTGTGAGAATCCAAACCTATTTGTGAGGTGCTAGTGTATGATTTCCGTGCTTGTTATGATTAGGGTCGAATAACATTTGCTGTAATTACTTTTTATATTCGTGTTTAAAAACCAACTCATAGTTTTGATTGAATATAAAAGCCATTTGCATGAGGCAAGCAAATCCCAAGTGTAAGATATTTGATGAGACAAAAGTGTTACGCTTTTAGGAGGTTTCATTTAAGCCTAATTCGAATAAATGTGAATCAAATATTGCCCTAAATCGTTCCTTTTGTCATATTTAAGGTACTTTTGAGAGGATTCTGGAAAACATGCATATTCGGGACGTTTTGGCATAAAAGTGAGAAAACGACTAAAGTCTTCAATAGATGAAGATTTACATAATCACCTGACGCGTCCAGCAAGTCACAAGGTGACGCGTCAGCAGTCAAGTTTGACAAAAGAAATCCAATTTTCAAGTGAGGCATAAGGAAATTTGGGATTAACACCTGACGCCGTCAGGTGTTAGGAAGAATGGCCGGTCAGCTATATTTTAAAGAGTGAGCGGCCCCCAGAAGGGTTTTATAAGGTGACGGCGGCCAAAAGTGGATCTAGGCCATCGAAATATCCCTAATGCGGCGAGCTGAGGCGTCAGGCCCTTATAACCTGACGCCGTCATAGGTAAAATCTAATAATAGTTTTCTAATTTTCATTCATAGTGGCAACTTTGTGGAGAACTTTTAGGCAAACCCTAAAGATCGAATTTTATGTACTTTTTAGGGTTCCAACCTGGAACCCTCGATGCTAATTAAAGATAGTCTTCACTTTAATTCAATCAATATGTCGTATGTGATTGGTTGATTATCTCTTTTTGCTGTCTTTTAATTAACATGTGTAGGCCTAAATTCTCTAGTGTTTGCTTAGATCAATGAAACCTAACTATTAATTATTGATTAATGGTATGTGTTGTTGTTTGTTGGGATGATTGTTCGCATCAATGTTAGGCTCAAAAAACTGGCCAACCTCCGCTTGGTATGGTAAGGTGGCTTGAACGTCTTGGGAACGATGTAGCCAAGCATACTAGGTATTAAGGTAGTATTTAACGGCATTGAGCCACTGTTTAGAACAACCCCCCTATTGGTTGTGCCGTGCCATGGCATAGGGCGAGATATAGAGCTCATAGATGAAGATATGTATCACTCCATGAGTTATTAGAAATACACCTTCATCCACACAAGTAAGCACACATATTCAATTAACCGGTAAAATGATAAGTTAGGGAGTAATGAAATCTAAAGTAAAACAATTCTCCAATTGTTCACAACCACAATAGTTTAGATATTTATTTATTTTAATTTGCATAGTAGTAAACTGGTTATGTTGACTAGCAAACTAAGTTCGCCCTTCCTCTAAAACTGAGAATTTTACTTGCTTTTTCATAAAATATAAAAATACAAATAAGAACTTCCTTCACCCTTAGACTATTAGATTAGCTATTCTATCCTAACGGAACACTATTTCCTGTGAGAGAACGATCCAATCCCCGTAAACTTGACCCACTATCTATATTAACATCGGTCAGGTGCACTGGCTGGTGGGGTTGTAAGCCTCTTGAGATCCCTCGAGAGGTTAAAACTGTTGTAAGGGGCACCAAAACTACGCATCAAGTTTTTGGCGCCGCTGCCGGGAAATAGTTATTGTTTAGGTAGAATTTCTTATTTCTTTAGGTCTACTCGCTAGAATCCTTTCTAGTGAGATTTTTATTTTATTTTCTAGGATTTCTTTAGTCTATCTTTTTCTTCATGTTTTTGTTCATAATCTTTACCATCCGCCATCATGGAAGGTGGTAACATCCTTGATCCCAAGAAATCTCTGTAAACTATGTTTTTTCTCTCATTTGGTTTCCGATTCTGCTGTTGCTTCATGAGAATTTTTAACCCATGAGGAGATGTGGCTTTAGAAAGAGCCACATACAACTGTCCATGGCCAAAAACTGGTTCTGGAAGGTAAACACCAATTTTTTTGAGGGATTGTCCTTGACTTTTGTTGATTGTCATGGCATAACAAAGTTTAATTGGAAATTGGTGGCGTTCGAAAAGGAACGGAAGGTTTGGGTCTGTATGGATTAAAGGAATCCTATATATAAAGACTTTTTCGCCGACTCTTGTTCTTGTGATGATTTGAACTTCTATAAGCCTTGACATTAGTTGTGTAACAATCATGCGTTTCCCATTGCAAAAGCCACCTGCGAGAGTAACATTTCTTAGAAGCATTAATGGTGCTCCAACTTTAAGCTAGAGCAAATGTGGTGGGAAGCCTGACAAGTTGAAGGTGTTGAGATAGTCATCAGGGTACAACATCTCTGTGTCAGCACCACTATCAGCAACTGGTATAGCAACATCATGGCTTGCATAAGTTGTAGTTTCTCCTTCAATCATTGAGAGAACATGCGAGCTAATAATGTCTGCAGTTTGATTTTTTGGACAGACGATCGCTTTTTGTTGGAGAGTGATTGCCGAAGGTGTTTGTAGAGTGCTTTTGTCATAGATGAAATCTATCAATTTAGTGAGACCTTCCTCGTCATCCTCTATGCAATATATTTCTAGAATTTCAACCCATGATGTATTTCTACTATCTTCTTCATCAGGTTCACCGATTTTCCCATCACCAATATCCAAAAGCCATGAAGCAAAGGACTGTGCGGAGATTTGTTCTTCTAAGCTCAGACCTGATCGAAATAACCTCATGTTTTCTTTTAGTGTCATGAGCCTAAAATGTGGCCACAGGTGTGATCTTGCAATCGATGATGCTATTATCTCCATTTTCGGTGCACCTCCATTTTCTTGACCGGCAGTGTTTGCCTAAAATCCCCTCCTAAAATGATTGTTTTCCCACCAAAGAGAACATCTGGTGAATCGAGTATGTCTCTAAGGGTTCTGTCTAATGGTTCAAAGCACCGACGATCATTCATAGGTGCCTCGTCCCAAATAATGAGGTGTGTTTCTGCCAGCAGGTTTCCTATAAGAGTATTCTTTTTAACTCAACATAGTAACTCATCTGTGAGCTCAAGGGGCAACTTGAATCTTGAATGTGCAGTACGGCCTGATGGAAGAAGCAAAGAAGCGATGCCAGATGAAGCAACCGCGAGGACAATCTTACCTTCTGAGCGCAGTACACTAATAACAGTTTTCCACAGGAAAGTTTTGCCCGTACCTCCATGGCCATAGACAAATATCAACTGTTGTCTATTTGTTGTGTATGCATTTATGATAAGATCATAAATCCTTTTTTGCGCAGGATTGAGTTTAGGCATTGAATCATCTCTTTCTTGTGCTAGCAGTGGCCTATTGTAATTTTTTTCTTCCATGAGTAGGCGATTGTTTAGCTCATCTAGTAGATTTTTCGGCGGTAGTTGCAAGCCGTAATTTTCAACGGATTTACCACAACTAGTTAGCAATATTTCCAATTCATATAATATGTACCCTTGTAATTCAGCATCGTTGACATAGTAATTCGGAATGCGTACTTGCTCTGAAACAATGGCTGGAATATCGTGACCCATTTCTTTCCAAAATTTATTCCATAACGGTATAGGGTTTCCTACTTCACAATGAGTGAGAAGCTGAGTGAAAAGAAATCTGAGTTCTGGCGAGGATGCTCATATGCATGCTTCTTGAAGGGCTGTATCCCATTCTTTGTCATCGCCAAGAAGGCCTAGAGCCTGACATGCAGCTCGATATGTAGGATAGAGGGTTTGGTTAACTTTTCGCACTTATTTAAACCCTTTAGATCCTTTTTGATGGCAGAGCAACATTCTGAAGTAGAAAAGCTCACCTGAAGTTGGGTGCACATATGCTAGGCGACCAATAGAATGGTGGTTATTNCCAAATTCGTCTTTAGGGTTTTCCCCAAACTTGTACCAAAAGTTCCACACTAATGAATGAAAAATAGAAAAGTATATATAGATTTTACATTCTGACGGCGTCAGGTTATGGGTTCTGACGCCGTCAGCTCGCCGTCATTAGGGTTCTCGGATGGCCTAGATTTACTTCTGACGCCGTCACTTGTAAATGTGCTTTGGGCCGTCACTCTTTAGCATTACACCTGACGGCCTACTTCTTCTAACACATGACGCCGTCAGGTGTAAACATCTTGTTTTCTTCATAGGGCGTCTAGTGTAATCTGATTTCACTCCTTTGTCCATGTTGGCTGACGGCGTCACCTTGTGACTCTGACGCCGTCAGGTAGGCTTCCCAGCTTCTTTTGAGACTTTGTCGTTTTCTTCACTTTTATGCTCCAAAAACGTCCAAATTAGCATGTTTTCCAGAATTCTTCTCAAAAGTACCTAAAATGACAAAAGGAATGATTTAGGGCAATATTTGATCACATTTACTCGAATTAGGGCTTAAATGACCCCTTAAAACGGGTACACTTTTCGTCTCATTTACACTTGAGATTTGCTTGTCCTCAAGCAAATAAGCTTTTATTCCAATCAAAATATGAGTTAGGGGTCATTTAACACAAATACAAAAGTAATTACAACACATAGTCATTCGACCCTAATCATAATAACCACGGAAATCATACAGTAGCACCTCACAAATAGTGTTTGGATACTCTCATCTCTCAAGTGTCATAGAATTATATCTCATAAATGAAAACGGAAAATATCTCTCACTACCTGTTGGTGTATGTATATGTATACTACCAAAATATAGTCCGAGGATAGCACCGGTAAATATGTATCCCCGGGTCGTAATCCCAACGAAGGCTGAAACTTGGTTCGTTGGTTCGTGTTCGTGATTCAAGAAATGAATCGTGCAGGCTAAGGGAACCCTAAATTTTTACAAATAAAAGCATGTAAAAACAAATAAACACGGAAAGCACGGAAAAACACGTAGAACACGGAAATAAAAACCTAAACGTAAAACGGGATCACGTCTTAAATTCCCGAGCTAATCTCGGGAAAAACTAATTCAACTAGGGAAAACCTAAATCCTAAAAGTAAATTCTAATTTCTAAAGGGTAGAAAACGTAAATTTAGACTTAACTTTTATTTAAAATACTTTATTTTACTTTTTATTTATTTATTTTGCTTTAAAAACTAATTTAAGCTTACTAAAAATGATTTTTAAATAAAAACTAACTTGTGAAAATTAGAAATTTTTATTTTTTAAAATTAAAGCTAACTTTAAATTATCTAAAAAGATTTTTCAAAATTAAAAGGAAATATTTTTTTACTTTCTATTATTTATTAAAAACTCTAAAAAAATAATATTAATTATTTAAAGCACTAAAAGACAAAATAAAATTCTGATTTTTTTAGGGAAATTCTAAAATAATATAAAAGACCTAAGAAAAATACAATTACCTAATTTGAAACCTTAATAAGCTGTTTGGACATAATAAGCAGTTTGGAACGAAGCACTAATTAAGCAAATAAGCACTTATGAGAACCAACTTTTTACAGAACCTTAAGCACACTTAATTAAGCACAAATGAACAAGAAAATCACAGAAAATAAGCAAATAAGCACTTAATTAGACTTAACCTAATTTGACAGAATCCTAGCCTAAGTACCTACTTTACAGCTTAATTATAAGCACCTAATAAGCTGTTAAGGGGAAAGTAAGTGGGGAAAAATAAAGATAACCAAGAAGAGAACCTAAAAAATGAAAAAGCCCTAATTTTAACAAGCTAATTGAACTTCAATTTAACCTATGTTCAGACCACTGTAGCTACTGAACTTAAGATTGGGACAGAATAGATGGATCAATTTAAGCTATTAAATATTGTTGGATTTGCTTGAATTTGATTGTGTGTAATGTTTAGCAGGTAGACTAACCTCAGAAGCAAAATCAAACCTAATAAACAACCTATGATCTACTAATTTGAGCCTACAAATAGCCTACATGAACTAATTTTTTCTAACCTTTGACTTTTTACTTGCAATACTAAGTTGACCAAAACAAATTTCTACTGATCCAGTCTGAACTTAAATGATATGATGAACTTAATTGTAGCTAAATTACCCTAGTTATCCCTAAATTCTAACAGATTTCAAGAGCTCAGCTTAACTTTAACCCCTATGCTAACTGTGTGAAGGACTCAAGTTGAATTTTGACTTTTTGTAATATAGTGTTCTATTTTATGATCTATTCTAACCTAATATGACCTAAGGAAGCTAACTGGACAGAAATGCAAGTGGATTAACAACTATAACCTCAAGATAAAGCCTAAGCCAAACACCCCTTATTAAGCAGTTTACACTAGGTTTTACAGTTATACTCCTTAAGCTACCAATCTAATGATTATTCCCTAATCCTAAGCTAATATTAAAGCTAAGTTAGCACCAAATACTAGCCAAGAACCACAGCAACACAATTATGCAGTTGAGGCTAAACTAGGCAGTGTGAACTAAACTCTATGTAAGAACATGAAGGAGGTATGCAAACAATTACCTTAAGCTATAGTAAGCATAAATAAGCTAGAAAAACAGTAAATAAGCTGGAACTACAGTGAATGCAAGAATGTAAAAGAAAACTTACTTAAAGGCAAGATCAAATGTAAATGAGAGCAGGCTAAGGAGATAAGCTCAAATAAGTTATGGAGGAACTAACTGAGCTTATCCAGAGGGAATTGAGCTTATACAAGCTTGTTCCCTCAGCTTAATATTGTTATTATATATATATATATATATATATATATATATATATATATATATATATATATATATATATATATATATATATATATATATATATATATATATATATATATATATATATATATATATATATATATTTTGGTTATGAAAAGCAGTAAACTAATCTAAATTGAACTTAAAAGATGCAGTAAGCTAAGTAGATTTAAAGACTTTTATCATAAATAAGCTAAAAAGACAATAAGCAGTAAAGAGAAAAAGAGCTTAATAAAACTGAATTTTATTGAAATACTTGAAACTTGAGTACAAAAGCAGATTACAAAGTGATTAATAAAGCTTAAATATTAAAATGACAACCTATTCTATTGCTTAAAATCTACACGACTTGGTTACATGAGATGAGTCCTATTTATAGGCTTTCTATGGCGGTTTGAAGCTTCAAGAATCACTCTCCTTGTCCCTTAGATCATATCCCAGATCCTTCCAATGATTTGTAGCCATTGATTTGATTGATGTGACATCCTCAATCCTGCGTGTGCTCGTTTATTGGTCCACGTGTGCATCCCTAGATTCTTCTGACCTGGTTCTGACACCTTCTAGACCCACTCGTTGGATAAGGATTGGTTAATTTGGGTGAATTTAACAGTGGTGAATTCTAGGGTTCGTGGGAACAGTGGAATGTTCTGGGTTGGGGAATTGGGGGAAAATTACTCGCGGGTAAAAATATTTTATTTTTATTTAAATGGGTAAAGGGGGTCGGGTTTTGTTTGTGGGCTGGGTAATGTGGTTTTGGGCTTTGGGTTTACAGATTTGGGATTTAGGTTATAAGATTTAATTAGTTTTAGGATTAGAAGTTTAGGATTTATGAATTGAAAGGGTTGAAAGTGTAAATTCTGAAAACTTAAGGACCAAGACTGTGAATTATTCAAAGTATTTTCCAAGGGCTACTTTTGTAAATCTCAACTTCTAGAAGGACCATAGTTGTCATTATTTCATTTTTAGCTTTGAAGGACTATTTCTGACAACTTTTCAAAGATAAGGGACTGAACTTGTAAATCTCTTCAATCTTTTACTGGGGACTATTCTTGAAACTTTAAGTCTTCCAGGGACTTCTTTTGACCATTTTGAGCTCTGATTCATTCCCGGCTATAAATATTAGACTCATTCCATTCTCGTGCTCGTTTTTCGTGATTTTGTCGTTTTCTCATATTTTCTTACCTGCATGTATAAAAACACATATATTTGGCATTTATTTGCGGGTTTTTGGTCTTTTAGGTCTTAATTTGGTCAAGAAAAGGTATGTGTTTAAGCACATACCAAAATCCCCCAGACTAAGATATTGCCGTGTCCTCACGCAATGTTATGAACTTACACTTTTGAAATCAAAATTCCTCATCTCTTTTTACTAACTTTGAAAGTAGCAAATCGTTCAAAAGAGACTACTAAATTTTAAATTCCAAAAATGCCCCGGTTATCCTACTTATTATTATTAGTTATCTATATATTTACAACCTAACCTTATTCGGGTGACGGTATGATGACTTTCATTATCCTAAGGATAACTATGAGGATCATTGAGTAGAAACACGACTCATAGAGAAGCGACCTAACGGTTAAAATTCGTCGTCCTTGATTTTTCACAAGTCCCCCCCAGACTAAGCGTAAAACGAAATCATTGTTCTTTCATAAGCATCGATGCTAAAATTATCCATGGAAGTTACTTGTGAAGACTCCTTACTCCCATATTCCTATTTTCCTCTAATTATTTTATTTTTGGTGGGAAATTGAATTTCCTCGTTTTTATATTTATTAGTCCGATAAAGGCTTGAAATTTAGACGCTAAGTAGTTTCTAATCCTTCCCTCGAGAACCACTGCCCACAAGAATGAGGTCCACATCAAGGTCTCTGATTTAACACGATTTTGAGGAGTGTCCCTTTTATTGGCGACCGAAACAACTCAACTACGAGTCCAGAGACAGAAGCTTTTATTAGGACCTCCCCGGAGTCAAGGTTTGGCATTTTTTTTTTTATAAGCACAAAACGTATTTACCTCGGCCCTTTATAACAATCACAACATCGGCTGCGAACCGGCAAGATGTGATAGTCTAGTATGACCTTGGTTATTTTCCTCCGCCTTTTATTGGAAGTCTACAACATCGGCTGTGAACCGGCAAGATGCAGAAAACCTTTTTTGGCATTGGATTTTTTTACTATTAAGCACAACTGTTAGGACCTGAGTTTATGGTCCTAACACGTAAATGGAACGACATTTACGGGATTACATTATCTATCTTGTTTAGCCAAAACACACGGACTAGTTATGTAATACTGTCATAGTTGTGAGTGTGTTAGGCTTTATATACCCCTCCATACTTCCATGGAGGGGTGAGACTTTGTGTAATTTGCTTTCACTTTTCCTTATCAATAAAACACACCTAGTTTTCCTTTCTCTCTCTAACTTTCTCTCACTAACAATGGAGGTCTTGTTCTTCCATACAACCCGACCTCCCGAACCACAAATCACCATAAAACTACGATCCTAACAGTGGTATCAGAGCCTAGGTTATTACTTTGTTGATTTGTGGTTTAAATCTTGTCAAAACCATGTCAAACCCGTCACTTTATTAAACTGTTTTAACAAGTTTTAACCTTTTTATATAATTTTCTGTTAACAGTTTATTAAATTGTTGTTGTATCAACCAAATGGTCAAGAGTCAAAAAGTCCGAATATTTTCTATATCAGTTTCATTCATTCATTTCTTTTTGTGGTCTTCTTTTAGTCACGTTAATAGTTTTAATGAAACTGCATTTTTTTTAATGACTTTTGGTACCATCCCCGTGAAGATTCAATGGTTTCAAAACAGTGGTCTGAATTTTTTGGTTATAAAATGGTCGGAAAATTCATCGGAACCTGGGTATTTTGGTCGGAAACTCATCGGAAACTGGTAAAACTGGTCGGAATCACAAAAAATTGTCAGAAACTCGCCGAAAAAAAAATCGAATTTCTTGTACAAGAAATCTCGATATGTACTGGTCTTCGAGAACATGAGTTGTCGAGAAACCAAAACCCTAAATTGTCGAAATCTGTTTCTCGATAACCAAGACCCTAATCTGTCGAGAAAACTTTCTCGATAACCAATGATTTCTAAAACATGAACCATTTTTCTCGATAAAATTTTTCTTGATAAACATAAAAGTTTCGAAATCTTTTGAATGCAAAAATTTATCGAGAACTTATTAAGAGGAGAAGATGTAGTAGAGACCACATGACCACAAACCATACACCAACAACTATTTGTGACCTCAGCTCATATACATCATTAGTTCACAAAGATGTTAATGAAAAGAAAATCCAAATCCAAACTCAGCCTCGACAAGAAAGACCCTCACTGTCACTCAATTAACTGATAACCTACATCTAAAACTCACAACTAGACTCAGTACGTTAAAAGTAAAAAGA
>LBNU01019636.1:57462-80771 GCA_014162995.1 Artemisia annua
ATTGCGACCACGCAACAGGTTTTACCTCTCAAGGGATCTTGAGAAGCTTGCAATCCCACCAGGCAGTGTACCTGGTCGGTGTAGTATAGTGTAGTGGTAAGTACGGGGGATTGATCGTTCTCTCACAGGGAATAGTGTTCGTTAGGATAGAAAAACTACTCTAAAAGGTCTAAGGGTGAAGGAAGATTATTTTTGTATTTTTATATTTTATGGAAAGCAAGTAAAATCTCGGGTTTTGGAGGAGTGGGCGGAATTAGTTGCTAGTCAACTAACCCAAAAGCTACAATTGCAATAAAAATAAAATAACTAAACTATTGTGGTTGTGAAAACTTATATGGAGACAAATGTGTTTACTTAGATTTCCTTACTCCCTAACTATCTTTTACCGGTTAATTGGTGTGTGTATTAATTGCGTGGATGACGGGTGTATTCCTTAACAATTCATGGGGTGGCGTACATATCTCCCCAATTCTATGAGCTCTTATCTCCTCCTACAACTATGCATACACATAATCATAGGGATTGTAAACAGTGGCTCATGCGTTAAATACTACCTTAATAACCTAGTACGCATTAGTTACATGTTTCTTAAGACGTTCAAGCATGTTACCATATAGGAGTATTGCCAGTTTTCTTAAGCCTAACATTGATGAAACATTCATCCAAACAAAGTAATAACACACCAATCAACCAATAATTAATAGTTAGGTTTCATTAGATCTAAGCAAACACAAGAAAAATCTAGCCTAGCATGTTAATTGAAAGACAAGCATAAGATATAATTAACCAACACATAGACATATTGATTAATTTAAGTGAGGACTTATCTTTAATTGAACATGAAGGATTCAAGGGTGAAAAACCCTTGAAAATACAGCCAAATTCGTCTTTAGGGTTTTTCCCAAACTTGTACCAAAAGTTCCACACTAATGAATGAAAAATAGAAAAGTATATATAGATTTTACATTCTGACGGCGTCAGGTTATGGGTTCTGACGCCGTCAGCTCGCCGTCATTAGGGTTCTCGGATGGCCTAGATTTACTTCTGACGCCGTCACTCTTTATTTTGCTCTGGGCCGTCACTCTTTAAGTTAACACCTGACGGCCTACTTTCTCTAACACCTGACGCCGTCAGGTGTAAACATCTTGTTTTCTTCATAGGGCGTCTAGTGTAATCTGATTTTACTCCTTTGTCAATGTTGGCTGACGGCGTCACCTTGTGACTCTGACGCCGTCAGGTAGGATTTCCAGCTTCTTTTGAGACTTTGTCGTTTTCTTCACTTTTATGCTCCAAAAACGTCCAAATTTGCATGTTTTCCAGAATTCTTCTCAAAAGTACCTAAAATGACAAAAGGAACGATTTAGGGCAATATTTGATCACATTTACTCGAATTAGGGCTTAAATGACCCCTTAAAACGGGTACACTTTTCGTCTCATCACAGGCCTTTCTATCTTCGTGTCAAAGAAACTCTAACGAAAACTTTAGATAAGTTAAATGATGCCCGTCTGTGTTTTCAATGTTGTACGTAAACCATTCTGTCAGTGTTGTCATTTTCTTATCTTGGCGATTCACAATTGCTTCGAAGTTGTCCCCATCTCGAAAAGTTATATGCTGCATGTTTTCGAGGTGGACCTGAAGTATCTCCACTGCTGGTTCTCGGCTATGTATCTGAAATTTTAGGATCCTCCAACAGGCTTCAGGAGGACATATGAAACGACCGTCAACAAAATTCTGGATTTCATCAATGTGTGGATGTGACCGGATTGCTGAATTAGATGCATCACCAATAGACCTGCTTACTTGTGCAAATATTCGGTCTGTTCCCTTGGATATATACTAAAATAGATATTTAATAAGCATGCTCCATCCACAGTACTCTACATTGATATGCGCTTCAAACGCTAAGCATAAAGAGCGGTTATATGGTACAACATAGGTGTTGTCAAGCTTCATGCGGTTTTTGGTTGCAAAAATGTTTGTTTGTCTTCTTCGATAATGTACATGACCTTTGTCGTCAAAGAAAGTCTCGTTGTTGTACTTCTTTGGGAATTTTTTTTTTGCACTTGTCGCCTTCCATACACGGTGCGTTCAGGTTGGCTTTTCTACAGGGTCCATGCATCATCATCTCGGAAACAATTTTGTAGGCACGCGGATCGTCAACTGGATTAGGCAACTCTGCAGATATATACTGGTCAACATCTTTAGCATCTTGTACTTTGGTTGATGAAGATACCCACAGCAGTGTGTGACAATGTGGTAACCCCCGTTTCTGGAACTCAATAGTGTACAAAACTGGACAGAAAAAAACATGAAAGCGAAAAAAGTTAGGGATAAAATTTGCGACACATACATTACATAATTGAGGTATGGATTTTATAAATTGTAATGAAATTTTAAATTGGCAAAATTGTAAAAGATAGATACCTCCAGTCACACTTCCAAATGGTTTTCTTTGCTTAAGAAATTTGACGAAGGCTTTTAGCTTTTGCTCAAACACTCGGCATATCACATCTGCCCTGTCAGATGTGCTCAACTGGGGAAAGTCTGCCATGTATCGCCGGATTTCAGGCCAGTTCGCATTACACGTAAAAGTTATGAAAAATTGTGGGTTACCAAGTTCACGACAAATCGCCAATGCATCCAAATAGTGGCTATACTTGTATCTCAAACCGCCTGTGAACGAAGAAGGTAAGATAATTCTTGACCAAACCTCAAACCCATTATGATCGCCTCTTGAGACTGCATCATATAGGCCTGACAAATATTCGCCACGAATGTCATCCTGATGTGTCCTATAGAAATCCATCATGTTCTGTTCTAGACAACAATAAACACCAACGACGTATTGCTGGAAAAGACAGCCTGACCAAGTTGTAGCTATCATGCCTTGGGTGCAATTGATATGTGTAAAATGCATTTCATCGAAAGCAGTCACATCCTCTCATTTGGATCCACCGATCGTGTCATTAACTTTATATGATATCCTGGTTGCCCATAAATGAAGATGAGTGGAAATTGCAGCGACATGTATGATTGATGAAGTTTGTTGATCCTCTTTGCCGATCTCTATACTCGATAATAATATCATAATCTGTTTTGGTCGTTGGGCCACTATCAAATACTATAGCTCCAATAGCTTGTGATGTAGGTAACTCGTAACCACGTGCACCATTACCGTTATAAAGCCTCACCTTAAATTCAGGGACATCATTTTTTGCACACTTATCACGTGCTATTCTGAATACTTGTACCAGTTCGTTGTGGGTGTCTAAAAATTCTATAAGGCCTTGCACGACTTTTGGATCTAATGGATTTGTGTCAGAATTTGTAAAGTGGCTCATTCCGTTCTGGACTTCATTTTGTATGTCGTAGATGTACAATTGTAGGAAACATGGCTTGTCATCACCGGTAGGACAACGTGACCCAATCTGATGGTACATCTGGCCTGAAACTTTAAAGACATATGGGCCTCTTCCTTGGTTGACTGTGTTGTCAATGTTTGCGCCGAACGAAGTCATTGCAAACATTTGATTGTAAGCTATTATATGCTGCATAAAAGTAGCGTCTGAAAGAAGTTGCTTGATATAGTCAGGCGGATCTGGGTCAGATTCCATATAGATTTTACCACCTCCGCAGCACAAATGATACTTAGCCTCGCGATGACCTTTTAGCCGCTCTTCATGCCAAAATGCAGCGTTGCAATAACGACATCGCTCGTTACAGTCTCCTAAATCCTCGTATACAAGCGATTCATCTAGAAATTGTAAAGCGAATGCTAGTTAAAAAGTGAAAGACGACGTATGTGAATGAAAGGTAAGTTATTGAAAAAGGGATTACTGAGGTTTACCTTCACTTTGATGAATATTAGATTGTTGACCACTATGGTGGACACCACTTCCTGTAGCAGCAGCTATCCGGCTCGTGGGCATCTTTTCTTGAGCATTTGTTAAGAAAGAACTGTTATTGTCGGGTATTCCTACAACGAAACAGAAGAAAGTCTATTAACTAAAATACATATAGAAAGTGAAATTTGTAAAGGAGCCTATTCAATGGTGATGGGGTGTGTTAGGATAGACATGTCTGAAAGTACCTTTGGTTGCATGAGAACCTTGTTGCTCGCTATGATTATAAAGGCCGTTGGTTGAAGTACTTGTGAACCACTTGTTGACAAACATTGTTGAACACGACGTGTGGTGACATTTGCTGGTGACTTCCTTTTGTTATTTATATGGAATGATTGACTGTCATCACTTGTCGGCACATTTGGTAGCAAATAGGTATTACTATCAGATGTTCCTATAACGAAGGAAAAGAGACTATATTAATTAAAATACATATGCAAACTCGTTGGGGTAAAGTTGTTGAAAGTTACCTTCGGTTGCATGACAATGTGGTTACTGGCTACAATTATAAAAAACATTGTCTGAGGTAATTTGTAAACCACGTGGCGAGAAACACCTTTGAGTAGGATGTGTGGCGACATCAGTTGCTGGTTTGGTATTTTCCCAAGCCGTCTTGAAGTAGCTCTTGTTACTTATGTGGTTTGATTCGCCAGCATCACTTGTAGAGTGTAAATAGCCTTCAATAACAGGTTTCGCGGCATTGGCATTTGAACATTCGTTAGTATTTTCAGCGCTCTTTAGCCTTTTGTGGGTAACCTTATCTGCATTTTTTAAATGGCCATCAACTGTATGTCTTATTTTACATCGCATAAGTATAAAAACATATTGTTTCTTAGCATTGCAACCGTAATGAAAGAGAAACTCACCAAAGCTGTTTGTAACATTACTCCTTTTTAGGCGGTGGGTACTAAAGAAAGTGGGTAACGGTACTGGTGTTTGGTTGCTGGGAGCAGCATCACGTGTACGAAGTTGCCTTGATGTGATTTTGCAATTCTGTTTGTTGAAATGCGAATACTCATATGGAACATGGCGAACTGTTTGCAAACCAAAGTCTAACATTACCCTGCCTGAATAAGTGTTGCATGAAAGTATAAATTACAGTTAGAAAGAAAAAAGGTATAAAACACTCCATGATATAAAATCCGAAAAATAATGAACGTTCATAAAACTCACCACAGTTGAAAGTTGATGCACAGGCTGAACTCGAAGAAGCAACAATAGAAGTAGACAACGAAGGTTCGGCAAGTCGGTGAGACGTAGACCCATGCACACTGGCAGCGTTGTTTGGGTTTGGGTTTTGAAGGAGTTGGTTACGAATTTTTTGAGCATTATTTTTTAAATTGTATTTCATAATTAGAGTAGCGAAACCGAAGACCAATGAGACAATGTGGCAAAGTTAAGTGCAAAACAATGACTAAGAATTTAGAATAAGCTATGATGATAAGCAGATACATTTTAAAGTTATATGTTTTGCAAGTAGAGTTAAAAAAAACAAAAAAACACAATCAAAGTTAAGCTGTGATTCGGAAAAATAGCAGCATGTTTATAACACACCATAAAGAGGACCTCCTTAAATTGTTGTATTAAATGCACCTATACAATTATTTTCAACCTAAGACATATTGATTACACTTAAAAATACATGGCATCTATGTGCATAAAACATCTCATTAAATTAGCCTCACATATTGATTACACTTAAAAAAACAGGGCATCTATGTACATAAACCATCTCATTAAATTAGCCTTGACATATTGATTACACTTAAAAAAAACAGGGTATCTATCTACATAAATCATGTCATTAAATTAACCTTGACATCCAAAAATGGAAAACCATTTAAAAACCCTAATTTACTTAGATGATAGGCAACAGTCAAATCTAACACAATCAAATTAATCAGAAACATACATCAAACATCAATAACATATAAACACGAAAAAAAACAATCAATAAAAAGGAAAAAAAATTGAAATCCAAACCTTATCACAACGGGAAGATTTTTTTTTAGGTTTCTTATGGCACAACACACTATTTGAAGATAAGTAACCCAAAAATGTGGCTGAAAACGGGGTTGTAGTACAACCACAACACATGGATAATTTGACAACCACATATGGAATAAAAACTAATTTTACTGTTCATATCACTGTACACCCCCTCACAGTCAACTGTAGCTGCAACCGGGTTCATCTTATATCGAATCGGGAGAGCGTGGAAGGCCGTTGGACTTGGTTGGTCAGAGCTCAGGGTTTCGGATCCCAGAAGTTAACGTGGAGTGTGAGTGACAATGAACAGGGGCGGGTTTTTGATATAACCCATTTTTTCCTTTTGGGTTGGGACGGATCGGGTTGCAATAGCAAACGGGCTGCAAAGCCCAATGGTTAGTATAATGGTATAATAGAGAATGAATATTGCCTTTGACTAAATGATAAAAGTTTAAATAGATAATGAATATAGCCTTTTCGTTTGGGAAGTGATATGTGAACAATAGAATATCAAATCATTTTTTTTGAACTGCTAATTTATAAAAAGCTAGACGGAACTAGCAAAGAAAAACAAGGAGATTACATACGCGGATTTTGCATCCACGCGTTCCAATTGAATCTACTCTTACGATTTCTATTACATATCCAATCAAATGAGTAAATGAATACCAAATCAAAAGTATGATGTTTTTTAACTCTTGAGCCATCAAACACCACCGTGTTCCGATACATCCAAAGAATCCATATTGTTGCAACACAAGTTGTGTTTAAGATCCTCTGCTGCGTAGACCCACCTCCTTGACCATCAATCCACTGAAACATGTCTTCAACATTAACAAACTCCGGAATATCTAACTCCAACCACACCCCGATTCTGATCCATAACTCAANATATATATATATATATATATATATATATATATATATATATATATATATATATATATATATATATATATATATATATATATATATATTGATGAAAGTGTGTTTCTTTTTGTTTGATGAAAACATGAGCAATTAGAATTTGTTAATTGGATCTTTAAAACATCTGGGATCTATATTAAACCTTTTCTTTACCACAAAGTCTCATGGCTAACAACGAACGATTGATCTTATGTTTTTTCATTTATTTATTTACACTATATGGTAATAATTGAAATAAGTATGGTAACCAACTTGGAACAATTTTGATTAACACCATAAAACACTCATGAAGCGCTTTTATTTTGTTGTTTCTCAATCCTGTTAGCGGCCTTTTTTTTTTTATTTTTTTTTATCATTATTATTTTTTTTTTTGAACTGCTAATTTATAAAAAACTAGACGGAACTAGCAAAGACAAACAAGGAGATTACATACGCGGGTTTTGCATCCACGCGTTCCAATTGAATCTACTCTTGCGATTTCTATTGCATATCCAATCAAATGAGTAAATGACTACCAAATCAAAAATCTGATGTTTTTTAACTCTTGAGCCATCAAACACCACCGCGTTCCGATACATCCAAAGAATCCATATTGTTGCAACACAAGTTGTGTTTAAGATCCTCTGCTGCGTAGACCCACCTCCTTGACCATCAATCCACTGAAACATGTCTTCAACATTAACAAACTCCGGAATATCTAACTCCAACCACACCCCGATTCTGATCCATAACTCAACAGCTACATTACATGCAAAAAACACATGGTTAATGTCTTCTACATTACATTGGCAACCTGGACATAGCAGAGAGTCAATATCAATTCCGCGTCGGTCCAGATTTGAACGAGTAGGTAACCGGTTTAAAAAAGCTCTCCACACAAACACATTCACCTTGATCGGAAGAACATTACACCATCGAGTCGCCGTAGGAGCACCCGGAAGACGTTTAACATCAAGACTATTTCTGACCGATCGAACCGTGAAAGTTTCTTCATCTTCAAACTCCCACTGCCAAATTTCTTGTTCCAAGTTAAGATTGATTATCTGAAGACATGCCATTAATTGATTATGTTGAGTTTGTTCCGCCCCACCCCGGATATCTCGTCGCCAACTAATATTGCACCCTTGGGTGGACCAGTAATCGCTAATAAAAGCATTCCTATTAGAAGCTAAAGCAAACAACCTAGGAAATGTCGCTTCTAATGTTCCCTCACCACACCACATCTCCTTCCAAAATCTAGTATTCCTGCCATTCCCCACCTTTCTCCTAAACGCCGAATTCGGAATTAAATCACGCCTATGAAGCTCCATGGATGCCTTCACAATACCAGTCCACACCCCACTTTTAGGAGGTGTTGTTACACCATTTAAGAATCTACCTTCTATGCCATGACAACTTTTTATTAGCTTCATCCATAGCATATCGTTCCCATTTAGGAATCTCCAACGCCATTTTAAAAGTAAAGCTTAATTAAATGCCCAAAGACTACCAACATCAAGCCCTCCTTTATCTTTGGAATTTAAAATAGAATCCCACTTAACCCACTGAATTTTCTTCTCGTTATCATCAATGCCCCAAAGGAATCTAGCTCTCATCGATTCAAGTTGTTTATTGACTTGGACCGGGATAGGAAACAACGATAGATAATATATTCCGAGACTTCCTAAGACGGACTTAACAAGAGTAAGTCTCCCGCCAATCGACATCAATTTAGATTTCCAATTCGCCAACCGTTTCTTAAACTTAACTATCAAAGGTCTCCAAGAATTAACCCGATACATTCTTTCACCAACAGGAAGTCCGAGAAACCTAAATGGAACTGAATCAGCCCCACATCCTGTACACGTAGCTAAGTCTTGAACTTCATTCTTTGCAACACCAAGCCCATATAATTTTGACTTTTGAAGATTTAATTGGAGCCCAGAAGCCAAATAGAAAATGTTAAGTATTCGAATCAAGCACTCAACATTATCTCGGTCCCATTCGCCCATGAAAATTGCATCGTCTGCACAGAAGAGATGTTACATTATAATTGGTGAACTTCCCACAACTACCCCTCTAAACTGAGAATATTGAACCGCATCTTCTATTAAAATGTGTAATCCTTCCATGGCCAAAATAAACAAAAACGGAGATAAAGGATCTCCCTGTCGAAGACCCCTGTGAAGCTGAAACTCCATAGTCGAGCTACCATTCACTAACACGGAAGATCTGGCAGAAACTAGGCACCCACGAATCCACTTCCTCCACTTATCACCAAATCCCATAAACTCAAACATACAATCTAGGTAGTCCTAAGAAAGCGAATCATAGGCCTTCTCGAAATCAACTTTAAGCATCATCATCTTCTTTTTATTTTTTCTCACCCATGTAACGATCTCATTTACCATTAAAGCACCATCTGTAATTTGTCGACCCTTTATAAATGCCGATTGCTCTGGGCTAACTATCGAATCAACCACCTTAGCCAACCTATCGGCTAACAGCTTTGCAACAATCTTATATTGCATACCTATTAAACTAATAGGTCTGTAATCTTTTATATTAGTCGGGTTCTCACATTTTCGGATTAGAGTAATAAAAGATGCGTTGCATCCTGGCGTAATAACCCCAGATTAAAAAACTCATGAACAAACTCTACAACCTCCGTTCGAAATTGATCCCAAAATCTTCTAAGAAAGCGAAAAGAAAACCCATCGGGACCCGACGCTTTATCACACCCACACGCCCACACTGCATCATGAATCTCTGGATCCGAAAATGTTCTTTCTAGCATATTAANAATAATCGCTAATAAAAGCATTCCTATTAGCAGCTAAAGCAAACAACCTAGGAAATGTCGCTTCTAATGTTCCCTCACCACACCACATCTCCTTCCAAAATCTAGTATTCCTGCCATTCCCCACCTTTCTCCTAAACGCCGAATTCAGAATTAAATCACGCCTATGAAGCTCCATGGATGCCTTCACAATACCAGTCCACACCCCACTTTTAGGAGGTGTTGTTCCACCATTTAAGAATCTACTTTCTATGCCATGACAACTTTTTATTAGCTTCACCCATAGCATATCGTTCCCATTTAGAAATCTCCAACGCCATTTTAAAAGTAAAGCTTGATTAAATGCCCAAAGACTACCAACATCAAGCCCTCCTTTATCTTTGGAATTTAAAATAGAATCCCACTTAACCCACTGAATTTTCTTCTCGTTATCCTCAATGCCCCAAAAGAATCTAGCTCTCATCGATTCAAGTTGTTTATTGACTTGGACCGGGATAGGAAACAACGATAGATAATATATTCCGAGACTTCCTAACACGGACTTAACAAGAGTAAGTCTCCCGCCAATCGACATCAATTTAGATTTCCAATTCGCCAACCGTTTCTTAAATTTAACTATCAAAGGTCTCCAAGAATTAACCCGATACATTCTTTCACCAACAGGAAGTCCGAGATACCTAAATGGAACTGAATCAGCCTCACATCCTGTACACGTAGCTAAGTCTTGAACTTCATTCTCTGCAACACCAAGCCCATATAATTTTGACTTTTGAAGATTTAATTGGATCCCAGAAGCCAAATAGAAAATGTTAAGTATTCGAATCAAGCACTCAACATTATCTCGGTCCCATTCGCCCATGAAAATTGCATCGTCTGCATAGAAGAGATGTGACATTACAATTGGTGAACTCCCCACAGCTACCCCTCTAAACTGAGAATATTGAACCGCATCTTCTATTAAAATGTGTAATCCTTCCATGGCCAAAATAAACAAAAACGGAGATAAAGGATCTCCTTGTCGAAGACCCCTGTGAAGCTGAAACTCCATAGTCGGGCTACCATTCACTAACACGGAAGATCTGGCAGAAACTAGGCACCCACGAATCCACTTCCTCCACTTATCACCAAATCCCATAAACTCAAACATACAATCTAGGTAGTCCCAAGAAAGCGAATCATAGGCCTTCTCGAAATCAACTTTAAGCATCATCATCTTCTTTTTATTTTTTTCTCGCCCATGTAACGATCTCATTTACCATTAAAGCACCATCTGTAATTTGTCGACCCTTTATAAATGCCGATTGCTCTGGGCTAACTATCGAATCAACCACCTTAGCCAACCTATCGGCTAACAGCTTTGCAACAATCTTATATTGCATACCTATTAAACTAATAGGTCTATAATCTTTTATATTAGTCGGGTTCTCACATTTTGGGATTAGAGTAATAAAAGATGTGTTGCATCCTGGCGTAATAACCCCACATTCAGAAAACTCATGAACAAACTCTACAACCTCCGTTCGAAATTGATCCCAAAATCTTCTAAGAAAGCGAAAAGAAAATCCATCGGGACCCGACGCTTTATCACACCCACACGCCCACACCGCATCATGAATCTCTTGATCCGAAAATGTTCTTTCTAGCATATCAACCTGAGTATTAGTCAAGCTTTTATATTTTTGACTTCTATTCGACGGCCGAATACCAGAGAAGGACTTAAATTTATTAGCATAATGTTCCCTAAAAGCTTCTTTTACCAATTGTGGATTAGTTACCCAATCCCCATCAATAGCTACACCTGAGATATTTTTTTTCCTTCTCTTTCTTTTCAACATCCCGTGGAACAGTTTAGTATTCTCATCACCTTCCTTAATCCATTTTTTCTTAGACTTTTGAGCAATATCCTTTAATACGATACGGTCCAACTCCATCGCCTTGTGCAACAGGTCTCTTCTTTCAGACATAATATCATCCGAACCTTGGCCATCGTCTATCATCTGATCAATCTCACCAAGTCTACTTTCTAACACCTTACGTTGACCCATTTGATCACTCCTCTTCTGAGCATACCACAATTTAATCTTGCTTTTAACAAATTTAAGTTTATTTTTTAACACCACACACTTACTGTCCCCTTCATCTGGTTGAAATTCCATGCAAGAATTCATCACCATTTCGTCAAATCCGTCCATCTCCATCCATGAATTGAAGATCTTGAAAGAATTAGGCCCATAATCATTCCGCTCCTCTTTTAATAATAACGGGCAATGGTCAGAACGCTTTCTATCCAACGCCAAACACGTCAAATTTGGGGACCTATCGACCACAGCTTCCGAAACCAAAAATCTATCTAACCGACTCATTTTATTACCCGAGCTATTCACTCTAGAAAACTTCTTACCACCCATCGGAATGTCTATTAATTCAGAATGGTCAATTAAATCATTAAACGCCTCAGCTGATCTATGACAAAAAATAGTTCCTGATCTCTCCTCAACACAACGGACCACATTAAAGTCTCCAAAAACAACACAACCACCCGACGTTCTATTCACAATAGTCGCCAAGTCATTCCATAAAGCTCGTTTCCGATTAATATCTTGAGGAGCATAGACATTAATCATAGTACATTCCATATCTAAAGTTGACCAAATACCCTCCACAAGAACCATATTATCGGTACACTGCACCTTTTTCTTCACAAAAACAGCAGGATCCCATCTAGAAATAATCCCTCCCGAACAACCACGAGCTGTACTACACGCAAAATCAAATTACTGTTACCCCACTTGCTTCGAATTTTGAACAGATCAACTCTCGTCATTCTAGTTTCTTGTAACCCAATAAAATTAACATCATTTTTTTCGCAAATACTTCTCAGCCATCCTCGTTTGGCTGTTGTATTCAGCCCGCAAATGTTAAGAGATACACAAATCATAGGAACATCATCTCACCATTCCTACCAATCATCTATATAAGATCTTTTTGAGTCGTTGTAACATCATATCCCAATATTTTTCCAAGCTCTATATACCGATTCAACTCCTCCATTCCATCCATCTCTGGGCTTATCCTTTTCTTTCGTAAATATTCATGAGAGTCCATACTCCATGCCTTCCTTACTCTTTCTGATTTAGAATGCCATGAGCTCCTCGATCCCTTGGAACGAATCGGAGAGAATTTCATTCCACCAAAGCCCGGTGGTATAGATGAATCACCTGTAGATTTTGTAGCTCGATGCGATGCTCCCCCTCTTCACTACTGTTACCATCCACATGTTTTTCTATCTTAGACTCCTCGTTTCTTTTATTGAGATCATCCCCGTCCCCACCTACAGAAGACGTGTCACCATTTTGTTGCTTGCAAGTTCCATGTATCATATTCTCTTTAGTACCTATGTTATCTTGTTCCCCACCAACTTTTTCATCACAATACCAAGGAACTTCTTTATCCATCTCTACATGAAACCTATCCTTATTACTTTCATTGAACGTATTAGGGACATATTCCCCACACTCACTCGATTGCTCATGATTAATCTCCTGCTCATCTTCTTCCGAATGTCGGGAACTATTCTCAGAATCATAAAAACTTCCTTCTTTCCCCACCTCTGGTTCCCACGTGGCCATTTCTTTCACAAATATTTCATACTTCTTACCTTCAATGTCAACTGAAACCGGTTCCTGGATGGCAGACATATTACCAGTTTTAACACAAACCTTCCCAATAGAAAGACTATTTGATTCATCTTCATCCGCAAAAAGCACCTCACCCCACAACGTTGCAATCTTTTTAAAAACACATGAGTTCCATGCACACAACGGTAGCTTACTTATTTCCAACCAAACTAATCGCTCATTGACAACGAATTCAGAAGGTATTGATCTGAAGCTTTTGAACATCTGTTGTATACCCGTATTCGCAGTAAACTTACCACACACCTTAGCATTTTCGCAAGCCACCCATACCCATAATCCACCAACATGCCTTATATTGATATTAGAAAAACCTTCTTCACAACATAAATTCAACAAATTAGGAATCGATGTTGGTTCTCTTACCTCTACCAGTATTGTCGGCGATACATCCGTTACTCCAGTAAGTTCTTTCTTCTCGATTTTCATTGATCTCATCACCTGCACTTGCTCCATGTTTTTTGGTTTCTCCCTAGACACTACCTTCGCGTATGATCTCCCATTCCCCATTCCATTTTGCTGCATACGTGCCCTACCCTCCTTTTGATTCACCTGTTGCCTATCCATATTACTCTCTACCCGTTTGAACCTTGCTACTGACGCAAATACATGGTAATTCCCAAACCAAATATCACAAAGACGTTTTTCAACCTCCCTCGTATCCTTAACTTTAATGAATCTTACAAAGCCAAACCTCCTTCCCATCTTAGATAGTTTCTGTGCTACATAAACATCAACAATCGTACCTATACTCGTACAACGGTTCCATATCTCCCGTGGTTGAATGTCTTTTGGTAGGTTTGTGATATAATATGATACCGACACCTTATCAATTGTTTCGTGTTTTTTGGTTGATCTCCTGTCCCGATAGTTATCTCTATTCCGACGTACCTCTTGCCATTCTTCATCTCGATATCCCATTGTTCTTCTTCTCCCACGGATACAAGAAATGGTCAATCAAAAATATACAGGAAATTGGGGGTTGTTCAATTTAGGGGAATGAATTCAAATTGGTTAAAGGTTAAAGGTTATAGTGGATTTTTTAATTTGGGAGAAGTTGGGGATTTTAATTTTAAGGTTTAAGGATCTTGATTTGAGGATTTTAAGGTTTAGGGATCTTGATTTGGGGATTTTAAGGTTTAGGGTTCATGACCAGAGAGAGCTTACAGGTAAACATACAAAAGATTTCGGAAATACATATATAGAATATCAAATTATTAATGCATATGGTCTAACATCATATGTGGATAGCTGTGGTATTCACATCAATTTTTTTTGGTGTGAATATTACCTATTTTTTCGTTGCGACGAGGTTAAAACAGGCTTGTATAATATAATTGTAACTTATTACCATTCGATAATATCAAAATACATATTACGAGGCAAGTTTTAATTTATATGTAGAAATGGTTGAAAGTTAAATAATGTGAAAGGATAAGATTAAAGTGATAATTTTGAAATAAATAAAAATGAGGCAAGTTTAAATTGTTTTAAAGAAAATAGTTGAAAATAAATGTTATAAGAGTATAAAGTTAAAAGTGAACATTTTAAGTGAATAAAAATAAATAGTATTTAGTTTGTAAATTTGATCATTTTTACGCGCAAAAGTCTTGCAGAGGCGTGAAGCTTGGTCATGCCGTCACATTATACGGTATGTCATTTTATACCACGTATTTTTCTAAACTCGATATATTTAAAATATAATATAAATATATAAATATTTTCATTTTTTGTGTCGCCTTGTGTCACGCCTTATAAACGTAAAAGCTTCGCTTTAACGGTAAGACGTGAGATTTGATCACACCGCCACGCCACGACTCGTGCTATTTATAACCGATGAATCGATATTGACGGTACCAAGCCAGCTCTCATCTCCATGTATTATTTCTAATTTCTTGAACCTGTATAATTAATTTCAGTCTTTGAATCACCTTTTAGGACTACATGTCCATGTCCCAATTTTCATAGCATTCTTCATTTATTCTAGGGGTGTTCACGGGTTGGATAATATCCACATTAATCAAAACCGAAATCGAACATTACCGAAAAAACTGAACCGAATTGATAACTAAACCGAATTGTTCAAAACCGAACCGAGCCGAACTAAATATTCGGTTATCGGTTCGAATACGGTTTTGGCAATGAAAACCCAAAACCGAATTCATATAAATATATATTTTTTCTATGTATTTATATATAAACAAATTACTAAAACTCTTTATTAGCATAAATATAACATTATTTAAGCTTAAAAAACTTTATGCTATATATATATATATATATATATATATATATATGAGGGTGGTTAATGTAAGTAAGTGTTTAATGTAAGTTAGTGTAGGAAGTGATCCTGACCATCCAATGTATCATGCTGATGTCATTAAATCAAGATTAAAATAATGGCAAATCTGTAATTAATATAGAACCATGAGGGCATTATGTATCATTGTTCTCACTCATAAACCGGATGTTATCATCATTCAAAAAACCCTGAGATAGCGGATTAGGTCAAACAAGTATACTGACATAACAAACTATGGAGAAATTCACGATCTGTTATCTAATAATTCAGGCTGACCAATTAGGTCAAACAAGTATCACATTATTTTTAAAACGTCGTCTCATTTTCTTTGTTAATTTAGAGATATGGCGAATTTGAAGCGAAAGGGAGGTGATGATACACCAGGTAATTTTCAAACCTAATTCTTATGTAATACATTTAATTAAATGTAAAAGGCTATTAATCATTAGTTTAATTTTTGTATGCAAACAAGTCCGTCGAAGTGACAGAATTGTGTATCAAAAAGATTCTGATGATGTTGATTTTATGGGTGTATCTTCGAAAACCAAAGCGCCTGGTATGTTTATGTTTAGTATAAGCATGTGATATGAATTTTGAACATGTCATGTGTGTATCTTAATTTATGGTTGTTTTTTTTGTTTATCAGTTCGTCGAAGCTGTAAATTGGTGTATCAAGAAGATGTAGATGATGATGATTTTGTCGATGAACCTCCAAAACTAAAGAACATTGGTATGTTGAAATTGATCCTAGACATAATATATGAACAAGAGTATATGTATGTCACTGAATATTGGATAATTATTTGGAATTGGTAACTGTTTGGTGTATTTGAATTTGGGGGTAATGTGTATATCTTATATAAGAATGTTTGAGCGGAGTTGAGTAAGTGTTGTTATGTATGTATCATGTTTGCCATCCTTATGTTGTTTAATTTGTTCAGGGTCAAAAAATGGTAACGTAAAAGACCTTACAATTAAGGCAAACAAGAAAAAAGGTAAAGAGAAAATGGTTAACAAAGCCGGTGACAAAGTTGAAGTGATGGACAGAGTTCAACTACGAATACCTCCAATATCTTTGTTCCGTGTAATAACTAATTTCACGGAAGAACAAAAGCAATCTGTTAGGGAAATGGGATTCGGTGGTATTCTTGAATACCGACTTAGTGAAATACCAACACGCTTAGGGTATTGGGTATTAGATAAGTTTGATGAAGATAGTTGTAGTCTGATATTCGGTGGTAATACCATACCCGTTACACGAGAAGCTGTGCACGAAATTCTAGGAATTCCATTGGGCATCATTCCTGTAGATGCACTTAAAGGAACCTCACGCAGTGATAAGCTAACAAAAAGCTGGAAAAATATATTTGGTGGGAAAATTGGTAGGATTTATCACTCTAATGTTGAAGAGATAATTCAATCACAAAAAAAAGGTGGCTGGATGTTTAAGATAACTTTTTTGGTGCTACTCTTCACAGCAATGGGGCAAAGTAACATGTGTTCAACTGTTAACCTAAGATTCCTACCGTGTATTTTAGGTGAGGAACATATCATACACTTAGATTGGTGTGCCTACATGATACAATGCTTGGTAAATACAAAGAGGTCATGGAACAGATCTACACACTATAATGGGCCTCTCGTTATGTTATTGGTAATTTGTTACTTGTTTGAGTTATTTTTTATGGATCCGTTATACATGAGTAATATATATAGTGTTAACGCATTGTTTAATTATGCAGATTTTGTATGTGAATTCAACAAAGTCACTTACACAGAATGTTGAGAGGATTACACCGGCGATAACGTTCTGGACTTCAAGTGTCTTAAACACAAGAGAAAGCGAAGAGATAGCTAGCGGTGGATTCGGGATACATGAAGAAGGTGCACAGCGAGGAAATGAAGACGGCGAAAAACAAGATGGAGAAATTGAAATACCATCAACTCAAATAGCTGTTAAACTGGAAATTGATAAAGAAGGTATAAAAAAATATAAAACTGTTGTTAATTAGTGCATACAATATATATATAAACCCGTACATGACAGGTTTTTGTTTGTTTGAAAGGTGTTGAAGATGATGGATACAATCCTTTCGCAACCCAAACTCTGATAGACGAGCTATCAACTCCACATTTACTAGATGGAGATGAAGGGTTGTATCCGATTTTGGCCGATGGGATGTTTTCCAAATATGGGACTGAAAGACCACCACAAAACTTGAAGGTTATTATTCAAATCTGCCAATAATTAAAAAGAAAAAACGGATAGTATAGTAGATGTAAATATAAATGATTGCATTTGTAATGCTCTGTCATGTATGTGTAAAACAGGAATCTATAAAGTATGTTGCTTGCAAGTTGAAAATGGCAGATTTAAGTCTCAATGAGGCTGACATATGCTTGAAGGATGCCATTAAAGAGAACCCAGATGATGCTGACTTGAAGGAATTGCTAAAATTGAGGAACGAGATGTGTGTTGCATTGGAGATCAACGAATGCAAAACTCCAAAGGATAACATGGAAGGAAAAAAGGTAGTACGAAATACTGATGGCAACCTTGAATGTGGTATGTTATCCTTTACACAAGAGGCCATTGAGTTAAGTGATCAGGTTATGAGTTCTAGGAAAAGTGGCACACATCTCAAAAAGGTAGGCAATGGCATGTTATTTGATGGTCCAAGTTTTGATTTGAACTTAACACCGTCGCCAGCAACAAAAGGTAAACTAAATGACCTTCAAAACTATGATTCACAACCTACATCACCATCTATCGAGTCATCTGAATACAAGACACCTGTGTCAAACTTGGCATATGTATCTGGTACACGTTCAATGTCAAGTTCAATGTTAAGTGTTAAAAAACGCGAACCTAAACCACTTAACATTATAATACCAAGTATTGTTGGTTCTATTGATAAATGTGCGACGAAACCAGTTGAGGTCTTACAGTCACCATATACTAGAAAAGAATGTTCGGTGGCTGAGTATATAACCTGGCCAGAGAAAATGGTTGCCGACTGCATTTTCACAGGACGATTCACACCGACGTAAGTATATATATTTGAAATTTTCCCTATCATGAATTTATATATACACATGTTTATGTGAAACATAATTCTGATGTTGACAGTGACATAGTATTTAAGACACATTTTGTAGAAGCAGAACGAAGCGTGTTTGAAAGTTTGTATCCAGGAATTCGTATTGCAAGTGGAGCTATTGATGTGTTTACTCATGTTCTTAACTACGCTGAACAGTTTCGTGAGCGTAAGTCTTTGAGAAGGGTTTTCTGCAACACAGCGATAGTGGTATGTTTTTTAAACTTTAAAAAGTGATTGACTTCAATATTATTCTTCATATAAGTTGTGTTAACTGAACACGGTGTGTACCAATATACTTCTAATCAGAGTGAGAAGATGTTATGTGACGACTGGGATCCTAAAAATGCATCTAAGTTGTTCATTGAAAACATGAGGAATGTGTTGAGGCGCACATTGTATCAAAGTCTTAAGATGGTTGATTTGGTAAGTAAATATATAGAAAATACGTGGATGTTTTGTTTTTAAATGTTTATGATTTGTGTCATACTTTGAGAACAGTAATTAAGTTTTTTTCATTGAGCAGGTTTTTTTCCCAATAATACAAGGAGAACACTTTTAC
The DNA here is from genome assembly GCA_014162995.1 of Artemisia annua. Taxonomy (NCBI): domain Eukaryota; kingdom Viridiplantae; phylum Streptophyta; class Magnoliopsida; order Asterales; family Asteraceae; genus Artemisia; species Artemisia annua. The sequence continues at coordinate 76,718 of LBNU01019636.1, forward strand.
GTGATATGCATGAACCTAAAACTTACAGAAATCCATATACTGGACAACATAAAATCTGATGAGCAAGATTTGGTCAAAAGATATGGAGAAATGCCTCGTGTCCTGGTATGTAATACAAGTTTACTTCGAGTGAGCATTAAAATTGTTTAAAAGATTAGTAGGAATTTGATTAGCCTTTTTTATGAATAATGTTGACAGACAAAACTATTTGAGGATTACTTAAAATTCGAGAAGCATCATCATGAAGGCCGAATGGAAATTGCCGAACGTATAATTCTGAGAATGGGGTGCAGAACAATGAACAACTTTGTTGATTGCGGCATATTTGCAATGCGGCACATGGAAACCTATAGAGGTGAAGGGCATTACGGTCATCAATGTGGTTTAAGAACAGAGGGTAAAGCCCAAAATTTCCTACTGAACGACCTTCGATGTAAGTACGTGGCGAAGATATTACTCTGCGAAATCAACATGAAAAAAGAAGAAGTTGAGAGTGAGACAGCAGCATACAATAATCTGTCTATTGGGGAAAAACGAAGATTAAGTGAAGATGCATCAAGAACGCTTATGGAACGTATGGAGGAGATGTTTTAGTATGGAAACTGTTTATTTTCTCAATAATAATTAGCATATATGTTTTGGTATAACATATGCTTTCGTAGGTTGACTCTTTAAATGCTCGTGTATGATTACCGAGTACGTTTGTTTTGGATTGTTTCTGTTTTTTTTTCTATTTTCGTACGACTGTTAAATCTGGTTTTGGAACCTTTTTAATAGAACTATTTCTTTAGTGGGTCTTTAATAGAACTATTTCTTGTTTATTTTGAACTATTTCACATGATGTTTATGTTACGGTGAAGTCGTTTTAGTTACAGTTTGCAAAACCTCTTTAAATGGTCAATGAAACTTGTATATATATTTTTCCAGGTGAATGAAGGTTAGTTAAAATAGCTCGAAAATTGTCCGTTTTGCCTGGGAAATTGTTACTGTCATATTGGGTTATCGGGTAAAAAATTGAGTTACAGAAGGAGCCTTGAGGAGTAATAAAAAAGTCCTAATTGTGTCATTTAAGATAATCAGTTAATAAAAAATCAACCAACTAAATACTTAAAAGCAAATTGGGACCCCAATCTTTGTACTCCATCCTAATCACATAGCATTATGACCAGGTATTTCAAACTATAAAAATCCACTAACTTATAAAGACACCAGCAAGCATTTGGTTATGTGATTATGCAAATTTGTTTGTATACAATTACCACGGGACAAATCTACTTGCGCATAATATACTTGCGCATCCAACAAACACCACCCTCTTGCGTTGGTATTGAACCAAGAGCAACAAACACCCCTGATGGGCTGTAACACGATGAACCTAACACCCCATGTTGGTATAGCATTAACTAATGGGCTGTATTGCAGCAAGACAAATACCCATTTTTGAGCAGTAAATAAGCAAACAAAATGCATCTTATTTGTATAGAAAATTAGCAGTAAACGCACGATTTTTGTGCAGAAAACTCAGCAGCAAACATGCCCTTTTTGTGCAGAAAATTCATCAAAGAAACACAACCCTTTGGTGAAGAAAATTCAGCAACGAAACACACCCCTTTGGTGCAGGAAAAATCAGAAATAAACGCCCCTAATGGGCTGAAAATATGCAGAACAAACACCCCCTTTTGGGGCTGGTGTTGGACAAAAATAAGTAAACAAACAATAAAAACTAAATGAAATATGATGAAATAGAAAAACCATAAATGTCATTCAACCAACAGAATTCAAACATTCTAAGGATTAAAAAAAATAGCAGACCTAACAAACATCCAAAAATGAATGTCACTGCCTAAAACCAACAGAATTCAAACATTCTAAGCATTCAAACGAATGTAAGAACTTATTTAAAACAAAAGAAACGGAAATAGTTCTAAAAAGATAAAGTTAATCAATATCTTCCATGCTCGCATCCTGGTTATCTTGTGCCTTTTTTTTCAATGGGCAATTACGCGAATCATGATGACCGAGTTTGTTACAGTTCCTGCACATCCTCATAGGCTTGTTGGATTGAGCCGATGCAATCTCGCTCTTTGAGACATACCTCTTATCACGTCCGGTCCCTTTGTTTCGAATACCCGTGGGAAGATGTATAGTAACCTCTTCAGGCTCTGTGACACCAAGTAGGGATGCATACAAATGGTTCTTGTTCATGTCAGGCGGATTAGGTACGTCAGATTTTGCTTTTTCGAGCAATGCATCTTGATCATCTCTATACAACTGAAGTCTGTCAAAATCACCAACCAAGCGGTTCACCGACTCTTCAACTTTACCATAAATGTCCCGGATAAGCGAATCAGAATCATTTCCTGCATTTGACGAGCTCCCAACTTCCACACAACGACCAACACTCTTATGTGTCATAGCATCTTTTGACCATCTCTTTTGTAAATAACTTTTGGGGAAATTGTGAACCTTGGATAACCTAAGAACATAGAAGATATGCCTACATAAAAGTCCGTAACGCTCGTACCTTAGGCAGCTGCAATTAATTTTTTCCTCAGATGGAACATAGTTAACCTACAAATCCACAAACATTTGAATTACTTACATTTTATTAGCCAACAAAAAAACACAAATTGAAATGCGAAGTATATAAGATCGAAAATAATAATAAACAATTATTTCTAATATACAAAGTGTTTACAGCTGACAAGGTCTTAAGGCATAGTCAATAACAAATGCATATACACAAATTGAAATGCGTAGTATATAAGACTAAAAAGGGTCCTAATACCAGATAGGAAATAACTCTACTAACCTATTTAGAACTAGATTAAAGCAAAGTTAACTACTATATAAGGCCTAGTCTAAATTCTACCTTTAGCTAAAAAAAACTGTTATGCAAATGAAATTTTTAAAAGATTTACTCTAATACTTAAATACTAAACAACACTACTAGATTTTGACCAAAATTAAGTCCTTACAATAAGCAATACACTTAAACAGTTAAGAAGCTAAATTGATAGGTATTATCTAAAACTTAAGCAAATAAATTCAAAAACTATAAATAAGCATATTAATCAACAAAAAAGGCATAAATGAACTATCTAAAATAGAATAAGCAATAGAATCAGCAGTAGTACAGTAAATAAGCAATATAAAGTAATGAAAGTGTTTACCCTTTTCGGTTTCTTGGAAGGTGAAATCTTCATCTTGAGAACCATTAGTCGCATAAGCTATCAAATGAAATGAAATAATCAATTTATAATGTTAAACATATAAATAAAATCATTATAAAGGTGGTTTATCTTATATTGTATATAAACATCTAAATATACACAAACTTTAAATAAGAAAAGAACAGAACATATTACCCAAACTAGTTCCACTAGCCATGCTCATTTTCAGTATTTCGTGGAGGGGTTGATCCTCATCTTCAGCATCATTATTTGGCGCATAAGCTGACACAAATAATTTCAGATACAAAAACTTAAAATGGTAACACAAATAAAATGACACATATTTCTGATAGTACCCAATGATACAAACGAATGAACAAACATAAGTAACATACTAACATCCAAAGAATATTTTACACAATAAGATTTATTCTATATCAACATGTACTCCCAACAATATGGCTTATCGGCTTATTCAGATGTGTATAAATCAATAGGCTCTATCTTTCAAGCTCATATGCAAATCACCTAGATAATAAACTAATCCAAACACCCTCTTATATATCAGCTCTGTTTCATTCTTATCACTTCTATTTAAGGTGGTTAAAAAATAAGCGAAGTTAATCAATAAGCCATAAACTCAAGTCAATAAACTAATCCAACCAAGCTTTTATATAACTGATTTAATAAGCTAATCAACTTATGTGATTTAATAAGCTTATCAAAACACCCTTTTACATAACTTACAATTACCGCAAGACAAATACCACTTTACACATAAAATACATATTAACAATACGAGATATGCAAATAAAACAATCAAAACTAAATGAAAAAAAAAAAAAAAAAAAAAAAAAAAAAAAAAAAAAAAAAAAAAAAAA
>LBNU01019636.1:82960-116987 GCA_014162995.1 Artemisia annua
ATATATATATATATATATATATATATATATATATATATATATATATATATATATATATATATATATATATATATATATATATATATATATTTGTTCATATACATAATTTTAGTTATTTTTGGTTCGGTTTCCGGTTATAGGAGTTCAGTTTTCGGTTTTCTGGTTCCGTTGAATCAAATTTGAATTCGGTTTTAGGTTTGATCCAGAAAAAAACTTTAACCAATCTAATCAAACCGAATAAACCGATAACCGAACCAATAAACACCCTAATTTATTCATCAGTTTTGAACTTTGAAATTACCACTAATTGGTCTGGGCCGATTTATAGACGAGTAACTCTAGCTTTTTGTGGCCCAACATAATAAGTTACCTCTAATGACAGGTCCAACAGTTGAGGGCTTGAGGCCATCTCGAGATCACTTGTATCTGATTTTCTCCATCTCTCCGCTATATTATTTCATTATTTTGTTCACATGTGGAAGGGTTTGTATCCCGGTGAAACTTCATATATATCGTGCGCTTTAAAATGGTTGTCGGTTCAAGTCTTGTTTAAAACAGATAGGTCTATGATATTAAACTTTTAAAGTTTAAATGAGGATATTTGAATAAATATATAAGTATAAAGATCCTTATTTAAATTAATTAATTAATTAAAAAAGAAAGGTGCATGTCTAAACTCTGTGATATACACATGACTTAGGGTGGTGGCAATGTTGCCTAACCATGCCTCAAACTAAATTGTAATTAGCCAATAGAATGAATCCAACTAGTTTTATGCCTAATCATGCCTAACCATTTATTTTTAGTGGCAATGCCATGCCTAAACATGCCTAAATTATTATTATTATTATTTTTTTTTGGTTTTTTTTTTATTTTTTTTTAACTCATAATGAATTAAAGTCCTGGGTCTATTTATTTTTATAAGGTCGTGTAGTTACAAAATAAAAGTGTCGATATAATACAAGATTAAAGGTTTTTTGTTTTTCTATTAAGGTATAGGTGTTCTTTTTTTATAAGCAAACATTTTTGAACTTCAAATTTAGAGGTTAAAGGGGCAAAAACAAACATTTGTATATAAGTTGGGTTACAAAGAAAAGGATTTTGGCCGGCCCACTGCCACACATAAACATCACACGTTTTTGTTTTAATCATCTTCCTCGTCATATTTCTTACTCCATTGAAGACCAACCCAACCTCTGTTTTAATCATCTTCCCCATCACAAATGCAACCTAACATGACTACCAACGTTCGAAAATTAATGGCCAACGTTCGAAAATATTCAATGCTACCAACATTACCGATTCGGTGATGTTTACCGAATGTGTTGCCGAATCCATGATACCGAAGGACTGGCAATGTATACGCCGAGTGATGCCGAGCTTGCCGAAGGTGATGCCGAATACGTTGCCAGTACCCTTATAACCAGTATTCTATAGAATAACCTCTTTTAACATTTGTAAATAAATAATGTATTTGAATAGCTTTATAATATTTAATCATACTATACTTATATTTGATATGTTATACATGCAAAATCTCGTTTATCTATTATGTTATTTATGCAAAATATCGTGTGCAATCGCAAGTCTAATCGACCTTAATGTGTGAAGCTCGGACTTGAGCTGATTTGCTAAACGAGTAAACTAAGCTCGAGCTTAAGCTCGTTTAGTTCATAAAAGTAATGTTGAATCTTTTATATAATAAAAGAATTACATCATTTGAGAGTGTTTTTGTAAAACCCTTCTCATTAAAAAAAAATTAAACCAATAGAAGAGCTTGATTTTGCCACGTAGGCGAAATCAAACAATATGATTGGTCAATAGAAAGTCAAAATTAAATTGATTTTGGTCAAACTTAATAAATTTGGTGGAGAAATTTGGTTAAGAAAAAAATACATAAAAATATAGGTGTCAAATTTATGAAAACAAAAACTTTAAAAAAGAGGAAGTAATTAATAACTTTAGTGGTTGAATTTTAAATAAATTATATGGAGCTAAGTGTAAAATTACAAGTTTTCATGTTTTTTAATAACTTTAGAAAAAACACAAATAACCCATTACACTTTATACCCCTTATACTTTATAATATTAACTTTGTTTAAAATTACATGAGTATTAGTATTAGTTTTTAGACTTTCATCCATTAAAATATTTTTTTAAATAAGGACTCATGTTATTCTATTTAAAAGTTTAATTTACGCGTACACGGGTTTGAATATTAAATACGGCTAAATTATTAGTAACGGGAATATAAATATCAAACGACTCATGAAATTGGTATTTAAAATTTATATATAAATATCCATAAAGACATTTTAAATACTTTACGGAGCATATTTTAACTTCATTAACGCTTATTATGTGCTACTAATTCGCACATTTTGTAAGACATGATATCAATATTTAAAGTTAAACAATAACATCAACATCAACCTCAGCATGTCTGTCGGTTATAAACGTTATTCAAAGCTAATTTACTCATTTTGACAAGTGATATACTCTATTAGGCTGCACCTTCTAATTTTTATTACTTTAGCGGAAAGTGTATTGTGCGCGTTGTTAAGTCCAAAAGAAATGAAGGAAAAAAAGTGCACGTTTTGTGCCAATATTTTGAGTATTAGCTGATTGATGTTTCTTTCAGGATGTTTTATATACCAGTTGGTCCTTATGCGTTGTTTATTCGAACTTGACACATTAACAGACTGGGAATACAAGTTCATCATCAAGTATGCTAAAGTAGGAACCATAAAAACCCCCGAAACTACACCTGATGCATCAACTACGAATTTAATTTAAAGGTTACTTAGAACATATATTTGATATAATAATTTGTTTATATGGTATATGTGTTTATTGAATTTTAAAATCAAGTTGTCTCTTGAATTTTTGTATACTTAAACGGCTAACTCACATAATCCCAAGTTAACGTTATATAAATGCATTTGTCTTAGACACTGATATATGTTGCATTAACCTTATTCCTAAGTTGCAACAAAAAAACAAATCTCACAAGTATTTGATGAGTTAATTGCTTTTGAATTTGTTGTAATATAGAATAATGATGATCTAGAAAGAGATGTAACTAATATGTCTCATTCACTTGAAAATCTGCTGCAAAAAGAATGAACCGGTTTACTAAAGTAGGACTTGCTTAAGTTATTGGAGTTTGGGACTGTTATTTTCTACTAATTATACTAAGTTTTTAAAGGGTTTTGAGACCGTCTTAATAGTTAGATTTAGTGCTGATTAGGAATTTAGGATTGTTTTAATGGCTGTCATAATAGTTATTCAAGGTGTTTGGGACTGTTTTTAGTAGTTGAATTGATGGGTGCTTGAAACTGCCTTGATAGCTGAATTCAAGGGTGTTTGAGACTATTTCAATTGCTAATTTTAGGGGTGCCTGGAACTGTAATAATAGCCGAATACAGGGGTGTTCCGACTATTTTTAATAGGCATTGTTATTGCAAAATAAATTTGACTTATACTAAATTAATAGATGTAAAGTTCAAAACATTTTAAGACAATATATTTGATATTAAATACATGATAAATTTTATGTCAAAACCCCGTGCGTGCACGGGTATTATAACTAGTTGAATTTATTTAGGGAATTCCTAATCTTATATAAAAAATCTAGAAATTCTAAAAGATAGATGTTAAAAATCATAGAAATCTAAATAAAATGCATGATTAATATGGAATGATTACACTAAATCTACGTGACCGGGTTCGCACACAATTCTAATGTCTAAAAAGACGAAACAACCCACATCTATTACGTTACAAGCCCATTAAGTCCAAGGGCAAACCAGTAAATAAACAATAATACTCTACACTATATACATTAACATCAACACCATTATAACTTCAAAAAACCGATCACTTGCAACGATTATTCTACTATATCTCAACAAGTCGTTTCAAAAAACGTTAGGTTTTTTAACTTTGTTCATCTTCTTGTTAGGTAATATACAAAAAACATGTGTTATGATCTTTTTTTTTTTTTTTTTGTACATGCATACATTATAATGTGTTGTTAGTTATCTGCATGGTATCTTATTACGCGGTTCTTAAGAAAAAGTGATATTTATTGGTTTTTTGTTCGTTTAATGGCTGTTTAGATGATGGTTTCTTTTTCGAAACTTTGTTCATGCAATCNAGGCCGATTTATAGACGAGTAACTCTAGCTTTTTGTGGCCCACCATCATAAGTTACCTCTAATGACAGGTCCAACAGTTGAGGCCATCTCGAGATCACTTGTATCCGATTTTCTCCATCTCTCCGCTATATTATTTCATTATTTTGTTCACATGTGGAAGGGTTTGTATCCCGGTGAAACTTCATATATATCGTGCGCTTTAAAATGGTTGTCGGTTCAAGTCTTGTTTAAAACAGATAGGTCTATGATATTAAACTTTTAAAGTTTAAATGAGGATATTTGAATAAATATATAAGTATAAAGATCCTTATTTAAATTAATTAATTAATTAAAAAAGAAAGGTGCATGTCTAAACTCTGTGATATACACATGACTTATAACCAGTATTCTATAGAATAACCTCTTTTAACATTTGTAAATAAATAATGTATTTGAATAGCTTTATAATATTTAATCATACTATACTTATATTTGATATGTTATACATGCAAAATCTCGTTTATCTATTATGTTATTTATGCAAAATATCGTGTGCAATCGCAAGTCTAATCGACCTTAATGTGTGAAGCTCGGACTTGAGCTGATTTGCTAAACGAGTAAACTAAGCTCGAGCTTAAGCTCGTTTAGTTCATAAAAGTAATGTTGAATCTTTTATATAATAAAAGAATTACATCATTTGAGAGTGTTTTTGTAAAACCCTTCTCATTAAAAAAAAATTAAACCAAGCGTAAATTCCCAAAAAGGGACATTGTCTTGATTGAAGTCCCACAAAGGTACTTTTTCAACCAGTATTCCCAATTTGGTCATGTGCGAATGTGCGAATGTGCGATCCCACTGAATGTGCGACATGTGTCATTTTTTTTAATAATAAAGTACATGGTTAGGTGGCTTTGCAGGCCCACCCACTATCACTTGTCTTATTATAAGAGTAATAAAATGTCTAATATACCCTTTCACCACTCTTCTCTCTCATTTATTTCTTTCACCACTATTCTCTCTCTCTTTTTTTCCAGTCACCACCACCTCGCCATTACCGCCACAGATCAACACCAGTCTACAAAATTTTCTTGTTTTTTTAAATAGATCTACAAGTTTGTAGAACGACCACAAAAGCTCAACTGCCACCGCCATAAATGGATCTTGCCGCCGCCTGGAAACCACCTTTTGGAGTATCAATTAATCATAAATGATGGTTGTGTACCTTTTGGGTGTCGCCGGAATAGTTGATGGTTGTGTATTTTTGTTGTAACTCTGTCTGTTTTCTTTACCTCTTTTGGAGTATCAATTAATCATAAATGATGGTTGTGTACTGTTGCGGTAACTCTATGGCTAAAATCAATAACAATTTGTTGATCTTGTGTTGGGTATAAATTGTGGTAAGAAATAATGTTGATGTTGATTATGATTATAAAATTGTAGTCAATTTAAGTGCAAATTGATGATCTGATGCTTTTGAGAAGTGGTATGACTCGAAATTCGAGATAATAGAACAGAGTTTAATTGATGATGTTTATTTTGATTATTTTGAGAAATTAGACAGATTCTCGGTTACGGATAGCATGCTACTTTCTATGTTGTTAGTTATAGTGTTTATATGTTCAAAAAATGTTTATATTGAAGTTATAGTTGAAGAAAACCGTTGGCCGGAATAAAGAGAATTCGCACATTCGCACATTAATAGGTATCAAAATCGCACATTTATGTGACTTATAGAACTAAGGGTAAATAAGTAATTTTTGTCTGGACACATGGGGGACAAGTGATAGTGGGTGGGACAGGTGACAAGCGATAGTGGGGGACAAGTCCTATTTGTCTATGACACGTGTCACAAAACTAGTGGGATCGCACATTCGCACATTCGCACATGACCAAATTGGGAATACTGGTTGAAAAAGTACCTTTGTGGGACTTCAATCAAGACAATGTCCCTTTTTGGGAATTTAGAGCTTGATTTTGCCACGTATGCGAAATCAAACAATATGATTGGTCAATAGAAAGTCAAAATTAAATTGATTTTGGTCAAACTTAATAAATTTGGTTAAGAAAAAAATACATAAAAATATAGGTGTCAAATTTATGAAAACAAAAACTTTAAAAAAGAGGAAGTAATTTAATAACTTTAGTGGTTGAATTTTAAATAAATTATATGGAGCTAAGTGTAAAATTACAAGTTTTCATGTTCTTTAATAACTTTAGAAAAAACACAAATAACCCCTTACACTTTATACCCCTTATACTTTATAATATTAACTTTGTTTAAAATTACATGAGTATTAGTATTAGTTTTTAGACTTTCATCCATTAGAATATTTTTTTAAATAAGGACTCATGTTATTCTATTTAAAAGTTTAATTTACGCGTACACGGGTTTGAATATTAAATATGGCTAAATTATTAATAACGGGAATATAAATATCAAACGACTCATGAAATTGGTATTTAAAATTTATATATAAATATCCATAAAAACATTTTAAATACTTTACGGAGCATATTTTAACTTCATTAACGCTCATTATGTGCTACTAATTCGCACATTTTGTAAAACATGATATCAATATTTAAAGTTAAACAATAACATCAACATCAACCTCAGCATGTCTGTCGGTTATAAACGTTATTCAAAGCTAATTTACTCATTTTGACAAGTGATATACTCTATTAAGCTGCACCTTCTATTTTTTTATTACTTTAGCGGAAAGTGTATTGCGCGTTGTTAAGTCCAAAAGAAATGAAGGAAAAAAAGTGCACGTTTTGTGCCAGTATTTTGAGTATTAGCTGATTGATGTTTCTTTCAGGATGTTTTATATACCAGTTGGTCCTTATGCGTTGTTTATTCGAACTTGACACATTAACAGACTGGGAATACAAGTTCGTCACCAAGTATGCTAAAGTAGGAACCATAAAAACCCCCGAAACTACACCTGATGCATCAACTACGAATTTAATTTAAAGGTTACTTAGAACATATATTTGATATAATAATTTGTTTATATGGTATATGTGTTTATTGAATTTTAAAATCAAGTTGTCTCTTGAATTTTTGTATACTTAAACGGCTAACTCACATAATCCCAAGTTAACGTTATATAAATGCCTTTGTCTTAGACACTGATATATGTTGCATTAACCTTATTCCTAAGTTGCAACAAAAAAACAAATCTCACAAGTATTTGATGAGTTAATTGCTTTTGAATTTGTTGTAATATAGAATAATGATGATCTAGAAAGAGATGTAACTAATATGTCTCATTCACTTGAAAATCTGCTGCAAAAAGAATGAGCCGGTTTACTAAAGTAGGACTTGCTTAAGTTATTGGAGTTTGGGACTGTTATTTTCTACTAATTATACTAAGTTTTTAAAGGGTTTTGAGACCGTCTTAATAGTTAGATTTAGTGCTGATTAGGAATTTAGGATTGTTTTAATGGCTGTCATAATAGTTATTCAAGGTGTTTGGGACTGTTTTTAGTAGCTGAATTGATGGGTGCTTGAAACTGCCTTGATAGCTGAATTCAAGGGTGTTTGAGACTATTTCAATTGCTAATTTTAGGGGTGCTTGGAACTGTAATAATAGCCGAATACAGGGGTGTTCCGACTATTTTTAATAGGCATTGTTATTGCAAAATAAATTTGACTTATACTAAATTAATAGATGTAAAGTTCAAAACATTTTAAGACAATATATTTGATATTAAATACATGATAAATTTTATGTTAAAACCCCGTGCGTGCACGGGTATTATAAGTAGTTGAATTTATTTAGGGAATTCCTAATCTTATATAAAAAATCTAGAAATTCTAAAAGATAGATGTTAAAAATCATAGAAATCTAAATAAAATTCATGATTAATATGGAATGATTACACTAAATCTACGTGACCGGGTTCGCACACAATTCTAATGTCTAAAAAGACGAAACAACCCACATCTATTACGTTACAAGCCCATTAAGTCCAAGGGCAAACCGGTAAATAAACAATAATACTCTACACTATCTTTTATATAATAAAACAAAACCCCAAGTGGGGACTTTTTCATTTCAAAAAAACTAAACCATACCTTATTTAGTAATAATATTATTTAGAAAAAAAGATTATTTTCTTATTAGATAATATTTTATGTTTATCCATAAAACAAGTAGAAGATAAATACAAAAAATATAAATAAGATGCAATTAACAATAGGATTAAAATTTTTAAATAATTATCTTTAATAATAAAAAACTATAATTAAACATCATAAATCAAACAAAACAAAGATTAAATTATTTGTTTTTTAATAAATAAAAATATATGATTCAAAAAATTTAAAAAAAAACCCGCGCGTGCGCGGGCATTATAACTAGTATACATTAACATCAACACCATTATAACTTCAAAAAACCGATCACTTGCAACGATTATTCTACTATATCTAAACAAGTCGTTGCAAAAAACGTTAGGTTTTTTAACTTTGTTCATCTTCTTGTTAGGTAATATACAAAAAACATGTGTTATGATCTTTTTTTTTTTTTTTTTGTACATGCATACATTATAATGTGTTGTTAGTTATCTGCATGGTATCTTATTACTCGGTTCTTAAGAAAAAGTGATATTTATTGGTTTTTTGTTCGTTTAATGGCTGTTTAGATGATGGTTTCTTTTTCGAAACTTTGTTCATGCAATCTTTTTCTGTATATTTTCGTTATGATTTATTATTTTTTCCTTTGTGTTGTTAATCGGATAATAGTTTGTCGTTTTAGGCATAGTTTTTATAGACATGTAATCGTAATTCTTTAATGTCATCTTGTTTTAAGACAAGATTAACAAGTTTTATGGAGTTTGATTTTTCGAAAAAGATTTACAGTAATAAATTGCGTAAAAACATCAATGTATACTTGTTTTGCTTCACTGTTTGTTCTTATTTGTTAGTATATATAAACTTACAGATTTTGTTTATTGAACAGATTCATCGACAATGGCTTCATCAAGTTTAGCTCCTGCTAAAGTTAACGGCCCAAACCGTAGGCCAATGGCTAGACTTGGGTTGGGTACTAAAGGCCATAGGATCCCGCTATTGACCAACCATTTTAATGTGAAACTAAGCAGCACCAGTGACCACTTCTATCAATATAGTGTATGTCTTTCACTCTCTATCAATAAGTTACCATTTGAGGTTCTAAACTGATCACTCACACTTACGCCATTGTGTAGAAACTTTCCTAACATTACGGAACATACTTAGTTAGTTAGTTGCGTATTTAAGTAGCAAAAAATTACTCAAATCTATAAGAAATTTAAATATAAGAGTTATGGAGTTTGAAGCTGCTTTCTTCTTGTAAAGAATCCACCTCTGACTTTGACATTGACTTTGACTTTTGAGGGTCAAATGCTTTCTAATTGGATGTCAAGATTTTGTACAATAAATTGACCATGGAGAAATTGTCTTAGTTACATGTAATAACAATTTTTTTATATAAATATGGTAGTATTTTGGATGTTGAAAGTCAAATGTGGACCTGTTTATTCTGTTTTTAGGTGGCTTTTTTCTATGAAGATGGGAATCCTGTTGAGCCAAAAGGTGTGGGCAGGAAAGTACTTGATATGGCTTATAAAACATACGAGTCCGATATGGGTGGTAAAGGGTTTGCATATGATGGTGAAAAGACTTTGTTTACAGTCGGCCCATTGCCCATGAATAAGCTTGAGTTCACCGTTATCTTAGAGAATCTATCATCAAATAGGTATACGATGTTAAATTTTTTTTGTCTCTATTTGATCCATTTAAGAATCCTGTCAATACTTAAACGTGAGTTGTTTTTATAGAACTGTACGAGGCAGCCCGAATGGAGGGGATACAAAGAGATCACGGCGTACACCTCAAAGCAAACAATATACTGTGAAGATAAACTATGCTACCAAGATCCCGATACAATCCATTTTCAATGCACTTCAAGGACAAGATTCAGAGCAATTTAATGAAGCAATAAGGGTTTTGGACGTTCTTTTAAGACAACATGCTGCGAAACAGTATGTCTAGCATATAAAAAGATACTATGAATCTAGTAATCCTTAAGTTTTTTTTGTATCTGATAACCGCAATCATGTTTTCTTTGGTATCTATACAGAGGTTGTCTGCTTGTTCGACAATGTTTCTTTCATAATGACCCAAGAAACTTTATAAGCATTGGAGGCGGGGTTGTGGGCTGTAGAGGTTTTCATTCTAGTTTCCGGGCCACTCAAAGTGGTTTGAGTTTAAACATGGGTAAGACGCAAGTCTCTTTTTGATTGTTGACATTTTAATTCTTGGTTTCTGTGGGTTGATCTTAGTCATTGTTACTTTTGTAGACGTATCGACTACAATGATAGTCCGGCCAGGGAAAGTTGTGGATTTTCTTCTCGAAAATCAAAATGTTCGAACCTTAAGGGATATTGACTGGATTAAGGTAATGACTGACTAGTCGGTTTTGTTTTAAAATTTAAATTTGTTACTGGCTTGAACTGGTTCATAAGGTTTTATAATCTAATTTTCTTTTTCTGGTGAATAGGCTAAAAGAGTGTTGAAGAGCCTCCGTATCAAAACATTTCCCTGTAATCTTGAATACAAAATAATTGGGTTGAGCGAAAAAACATGTGGAGAACAGAAGTAGGTTTGATCCCATTCATTTTAAAGACAGAAAAGAAAATCAAATGGTCTAAACAATTCTATTTGTTTTGTAGATTTGAAATGAAAAGAAAGAATGGCAATAGCCCAAATGAGACCATCGAGATGACAGTCTATGATTACTATGCCAGCCATCATCATATAAATGTTAACGACTCACGTGATTATCCATGCCTAAATGTTGGGAAACCAAAACGAGCAGTTTACATCCCACTCGAGGTAATCTATTCTGAATTTTTAACATTGATAGTACAAATGCACTCCAGTTCCATTTTAATTCTTTTTTATGTCTGTTATAGTTGTGTGAGTTGTTATCCCTACAAAGATACACCAAGGCCCTCTCAAGTTTACAAAGATCTACGCTTGTCGAGAAATCCAGACAGAAGCCACAAGAACGAATGAAGGCGTTGATGGGTGTAAGCTTCCATTATAACATGTTAGAAATAGTAATTTAAATCAATAAAATTGGAAAATAACATTTTGCATTGTTTTTTAGGCCCAAAGACAAAGTAACTACGCTGCTGATCCTCTTATAAACTCAACTGGCATCACAATTAGCACTTCCTTCACTCAAGTCGAGGGTCGTGTTTTGGAACCACCAAAGCTAAAGTTTGGGAATGGAGGAGACTTGCAGCCTCGTAATGGTCGTTGGAATTTCAACAACAAGGTCACAACTTTTTCATTTTTTTATTATTTGACATTTTACATTATGGAAATAAAATCTGGTGTTTGGTTCTAACTTTATTGTTTTTTGGTTGTAGACGCTTGTTGATCCAACACAGATCAAACGTTGGGCTATTGTTAACTTTTCAGCAAAATGCAACATTAATTTCCTACTCAATGATTTACTCAAGTGTTGTCACGCGAAAGGAATGGTGAGCCAACTTACATATAATATTGCATCTATTTGTAGCTTATATACCTACAACGGATAAGAAGCTAAAATCAATATTGTTTTGGTTGATATTTGCAGCAACTTGATAACCCATGGAGAAAAATCGAGGAGAGTCCCCAGTTTAGGCGCAACACTCCTCTTGTTCGTGTAGAGAAAATGTTTGAAGCTATAAGAAAAGCACTTCCAGGGCCACCTGAGTTTATTCTATGCATACTTCCAGAAAGAAAAAATTCAGATATCTATGGTTTGTGCCATCTGCCATGATCTTTAACTACACTCAATTTTTTTCTGTCACCAATGAAAGTGAACGCTTTTTGCTTTGAATTTTAATATAGGTCCATGGAAGCGAAAATGTCTAGTAGAGCATGGGATTGTCACGCAGTGTATTGCACCCCTTAAGATCAATGATCAATATCTTACAAATTTGCTTTTAAAGATCAATGCAAAGGTCTTGTTCCAATCTACAACTGTTTTAGCTTCTTGTTCCTTTTGTTTTAGTTTTGTGTATAAAATACCATCATTCATCCTGTTTTAATAAATAAATGTACTATTTATGTACATCTGCGTCACTAAAAGATCAATGTGTTTATAGCTCGGGTCATTCTGTATCCCTCACATTTTCATATAAAAAGGAATAAAAACATAACATTTTTAGGTGAGGGCTGTTTGGTTACAAATTGACCAAAACGGATCATTAAACTATTTTTTGCTGACATAGATGCACGAATTAAGTACAATGGCTAAAACGGGACAAATGAGAACGTATGTTAGCATTTTATACAAAAAGCTTATTTCTTTTTGGAAGTTGGGTCTGATTTATATTTATTGGATTTCAGATGGGTGGTATAAACTCTGTGCTAACTATCGAGCATCTACATTCTATACCATTGGTGTCAAAGAAACCGACTATAATATTTGGAATGGATGTGTGCCATGGTGCTGCTGGCTCTGATGGTCCCTCTATTGCTGCGGTATGTTTGTGTTCTAGATTCTGAGTTAAGTGACACACTCTAAATCTAATAAGTTAATAATTGTTATTGGAAATTTATAGGTTGTTAGCTCAAGAAAATGGCCATTGGTTTCTCACTATAGAGCATCAGTCCGTACACAATCATCAAAAGTCGAAATGATAGACGGTTTATTTAAACCTGTTGCACCGAATAAGGATGAAGGAATGATCAAGTTTAGTTCATTACTCTACTATTACCAACATTTTAAATATTATCGATTGTTATTAAATTCTGACTTTTTTTTTTGCTGTTGTTTCAGTGAACTATTGAAGGACTTTTACTTGAGTACTCCAAAGCTGAAACCAGAAAATATTATTATTTTTCGGTAAGAAAGTGTGCCCCCATTGAAGCTTGTTGGTTCTAGTTTTAAACATTTGTGTGTGTTCTTATTGTAGGGATGGAGTTAGCGAGTCACAGTTTAACCAAGTGCTCAATATTGAGCTTGAGCAGATCATGGAAGCGTGCAAGTTCTTAGACCCTGTATGGGATCCAAAGTTTACGGTGATTGTGGCACAAAAAATTCACCACACCAAGTTTTTTCAACCGAATTCTGAGTACAACGTTCCACCAGGTTTCTATTTTTTATTTTAAAAAATTATACTATTTGAAAGATGGAAACGAACAAAAACTGATAGTTTTCTTCTTTATGTGTTTTAGGAACAATTATTGATAATAAAGTGTGTCATCCAAGGAACAACGACTTCTACTTGTGTGCACAAAACGGAGCAATTGTGAGTATTATCAAAGCACGTAAGATATGTTTGTGACTAAAAGTATAATGGCTGACTAATATGTTATTTATTTAGGGAACAACACGACCTACCCATTATCATGTGCTTCTCGATCAGATTGGTTTCTCTACTGATGAGTTGCAAGAGTTTGTTCATTCATTATCCTACGTGTAAGTCATTCAACTAACTAATGAACTCGTGAACTCACACTTTATGAACTGTATTGCTAATTAGTGATTAACTTTGGGATTCATGGATTATGCAGGTACCAAAGGAGCACAAGTGCGGTATCTCAAGGTAATGTGTTGCACTTGCTACATAACTTAGTTTCAATACAATTTAAGTACATAACATTAATAATGTTTTGTTATATATTTGCAGTTGCTCCGGTTTGCTACGCCCACTTAGCAGCAGGGCAGATGGCGCAGTTTATCAAGTTTGATGACATGTCGGATGTTACATCTAGTCATAGTGGTGGTGGTGGTTCTGTTGGTTTCGCCCAAATGCCCAAGTTGCATAAGAATACATGCAGTTCAATGTTCTTCTGCTGAGCAGTTACTACTTGGTACTTACTAGACAATAGTGATTCATGAATTTTTTTAACTTGTCATACATAGTTACGTAGGATGATTCTTTTTTACTAGTATCTCAAATTCATTATTTTTGTTAAAATTAGTAAAGAGATCATTTAGAAGAATAGAAGAGTAAATGGCCTAAATTTTATCTTCTAAATTTTCAAGTAAAAAAAAAGGTAAAATTTCGATTTTAATAAAAATATAACCTACACACCAGTAAATGCGTTTTTTTTTTTTTTTTTTTTTTTCATGCCAAAGTAGCTTTGGCCTTTGGCCATCAAATGATTTCACTAAATGGTGAATGTGTGTATTTGTGCCTTTTTTTTGTTTGACTTTTGGTTCTTTTCGTCTAAATATCAAAACTTTTTAACATAGAATTAGTGACCTGCAATAATTAGTATCGATCAATGTATATGTATGTTTACCTAAAAGTGAAGCAATTTTGCAGCTTATGCTGGCGGAAAATTTGTTGAACACAACCACCTCCACATTTGCCTGGCGGCATAGTATTGCCATGCGACAAACAACCAAAACGCACTTTCTGCAAATTATAATGTTTTGTTGAGTGTGTATTGTGGGTTTTTTAAATGAAAAAGTTGAGAAGATAAGAGATAAAATGTTGCAACTTTTTCAGGCACTAAAACAAACAAAGAAAGTTAGCGTAACGATTAAATGACGTGTGACCAATGGTGAAACACACCGTTCCACCTTAGTCCTAGAAAAACTTTCAGTTGCATTTATGAAATTAACGAAGAAACTTGAGATATAAAGAAGTTTCAATTTTCAATTTAATCAACAACTTACTCGTTGGCTATCATACAAATAAAAGGGTAATAAGTTTCACTTGAAACGAAAGGAACCAGATAAAAAAAGAAAGTATAGAAATATGAAAAACAAAAGCCACGTTCATTTGAACTTGTCACAGCTGGTTCATTTGGTATGTTGATACCACCACGCAAAATGCAAGCAAAAGAGCAAACAATAGTACGTACGATACTGCATCGTTGCTACTATCTCTCATCGACATATTTCCCTCGTTTAACATATTTTTTAGCATATATTGTAATACATTTTTGTTATAATCTTCAAAAGGTTTAAATTGCCGTCTAAACCTTCACTACAAGAAAAATTAGGATGGAGAACAAAGGATTTGGCGAGGAGATGTCTTTGCAAAAAGTCACTAAACACAAGATGTCCTTGCAAAAAAGCTTCGTTTCAAGCTTTGACTTTGTCACAAAGGTAAGAAAATTTGATGAAAGGCATTGACGATGACATGCCCTCGTCAAAAAATTGACTATTTATTGTACTATATTCGTTTCCATCTCATTTTTTGCGCCAATCTTCCGGTGAGGACATGTCCTCGCTAAAACGTTGGCCACTTAATTATGTATTTATCTAACAACTTAATACATAATTGATTGTGTATTTGGTATGTTTTTTCCATTTTATTTATTTTTATTTATTTATTTTTTTCACATGCCAAAGTAGCTTTGGCCATCAAATGTTTCACCTAAATGGTGAATGTGTACTTGTGTCCATTTTTTGTTTGACTTTTGGTTCTTTTCGTCGAAATATCAAAACTTTTTAAACATAGAATTAGTGACCTGCAATATATTAGTATCGATCAATGTATATGTATGTTAACTAAAAGTGAAGCAATTTTGCAGCTTAAGCCGGCGGCAAATTTGTTGAACACAACCCCCCTCCCTTTGCCTAGCGGCATAGTATCGCCAAGCAACAAACAACCAAAACACACCTTTCTGCTAATTTTAATGTTTGTTGAGTGTGTTTTCTAGGTCTTTTAAATGAGAAAAGTTGAGACGATAAGAGATAAAGTGTTGTAAACTTTTTCAGCAAAACAAATAAAAAACAATTGGCGTAATGATTAAGTGGACCTCTCACTTTATTATTATTAACCATCACTTTATTAGAATTATAAAAATTTACATAAAGTTGGATGAGAGTCTAATGAAGAAACTTAAGATTTATAAGAGAAGGGTTTCAATTTCCAGTTTTGATCAACAACTTACTCATTGGCTATCATACAAATAAAAAAGACAAAATAGTTCACTTGAAACAAAAGGTAAACGGGTAAAAAAGAAAGTATAGAAATATGAAAAACAAAAGCCACATGTCATTTGGTAACTTGTCACAGCTGGCTCATTTGGTATGTTGATACTACCACGCAAAACGCAAGCAAAAGAGCAAACAATAGTACGTACGATACTGCAGCTTGTTGCTACTCTCTCTCATCGACATATTCCTCTTTACAATTTACAGTATTTTTTTAGCATATATTGTAATACACTTTTGTTATAATCTTCAAAAGGTTTAAATTGCCGTCTAAACCTTCACTGCAAGAAAAATTAGGATGGAGAACAAAGGATTTGGTGAGGAGATGTCCTTGTAAAATGTCACTAAACGCAATATGTCCTTGCAAAAAAGCTTTGTTTCAAGCTTTGACTTCGTCACAAAGGTAAGAAAATTTGATGAAAGGCATTTGACATGCCCTCGTCAAAAAATTGATTGTACTATATTCGTTTCCATCTCATTTTTTCCGCCAATCTTTCGGTGAGGACATATCCTCGTTAAAACGTTGGCGACTTAATTATGTATTTATCTAACAACTTAATACATAATTGAATGAAACTAATTACGTTTTGGCGAGGACATGTTGTAGGCGGTAAACAACACAACATCTACTTGGCAAGGGTAGAAAGATAGCGGGTGTTGACTCGAGTTCATGCTTTGGTTCACAATTCCAATGTCTGTCATCATACTCGCAACAAGAAGTCGATGGGTTGTTGAGGCAACAAGCTATAAGGCAACACAATTAAACTCGAAGCTAGAGGAGCGGTCGAAAGAACACAATCACAACTTGATCAAATGGTGGCTTTCTTGAGCTCTCAACCTGGTTTGTCCGACTTATCGACTATGTTTCATCCTCTGAGCGGGAATGATGGAAATAATGATGATGGTGATGGGGCGTAGGGATGATTGTTATGTGGTTTAAGGTTGTGGATATTTGTGGTTGTGGATATTTGTATGGACGATGTTTATGTGTTTGTGATTGGGACTTGGGATATTTGTATGGACTTTGTTTTTGAACCATTTTAGCAATTTTGTTATTAAATAGATGTTTTAGTGACTTGGTATGTTTGGTTTGGGTAATTACAAATTGGGATAGAGTTTTTCCGAAAAAAAATCAGAAAAAAAATTCAGATCGAATCTAGAAAAGAAAATGCACCAGAAAGCAGTCAATTGCTACAAAAATGTGCAGGTGATTTCGGTGAGAACTTCCTCGGCAAAAGCAAGTATCAATCTTTTAATGTTAAATATTCTGGCGAGGACAGGTCCTCGTCGTGAGAACGGCTTGTTTTATATTGCTAAATATTAATCATTATTAAATTAAATTAATTTATTATTTAATAATATAATTATTAATTGAATGCTAAACAAATAAATTATCTTTTAGATAAAGGTATTGGCGATGATTTGTCATCGCCAAAAGGCTGTGAGCCCAGGTTGTGAAATTTGACTAAGAATATATGTAGTTAGTAGTTAAAGGCCCGTCTTTGTTCTAGCCAATAATTTTAGCGAGGTTCGCCAAAGGACAAAAATTGTTCTCGCCAATTGCCTCACATGTTGTAGTGCTTAACCCCGTGCATCTTTTTCCGGTGTCAACCGACCCTTCTTCAAGGACCTAGCCAAGGCAACGAGCACATGTCCCACGAACCTTTAGCCATAAATTAAGATTGAACCCAATTCTATTTCTTCAAACGTCCTTACTGTTGCGATAAGGAAGTCTATTTGAACAACGACTGTGGACGTATAGTCTGGAATGGGCCAGGCCCGGCAGACAGCGGCCCACTCTACGCCTAAATCCTATTCCATGTCCTATAAATATAGGGTTGGGATTCCCTTCACAACAGAACACAACAGGTTACTCTAAACCTAATTCTTGAAAGCTATATCACATCGATACTAACTTGACCGTCGGAGGTGGATCCCGGGGCTACGGCCTCGGGTCCACTCCTAACGGGTTCTCTTTGTTGGCAGGTCTACTCAGGGCTCGAGAAGACGACTAACGGCCTAAAGAGAGTCGTTGAATCCAGCCCGCGCCAGATTATGCATCAACAAATGGCGCCATCCGTGGGACATGACTATGACAAGTTTCGTGCTCTCACATCACCGGAAAGCAACCATCAAGTTCAAAAGCCGGTAACTTTAAAACTTTGTATTTTTTTTTGGGTTGCACTTTGTAGATTAGCGCCATGAGCGCACTGAACAGGCACCATGATGCTAGTCAATCGCCATGAGCGCACTGGACAAAAGCCGTGGTCATGTTATGTTCATCTGCGATCATCCACAAACGTTCGGGTCTATGCGGTCACGATACATCCATCTGCGTCTGTGCGCGCAATTGAAACTATTAGTCGCGGTCACGGTGCATCCATCCGGGTTATTATTTATGTAGTTTGTAAAACCTCACGATAAGTGTAATTCGCACTACTACTTTTCTTATGCGTTTCACATGCTATGTGCTATATATTGCTTCACGCTAATCTTTTACTTCATCAGGTTTTATATGTTGCGATTCGCGGCATATACTTTTAATATTTGCATTAAGTGTTTTTCAGGATTTGAATAACTAAGTTTAATGCTCCTACAAGAGTAGCACCATCAAACTTGGGGGGCTACCAGGGTATATAATACCACTGTTTCCGTACGTGTCACGCAGGTATATTTGGAAGCAGATTGTACGTAAGAGGTATTGCAAGCCCGGTACAAAGACGAATTTAAATATTCGCACCATCTTGCCGAAAGGGAGATGTCCTCTGTCGGTTGTAAAGACGGATGTAATGTTCGCACCTCCTTGTCGCGCACAGCGCGCACCTTTGCCACAGAAGCATGTCTTCTGTCGCACCATGCTGCATTGCTACTGGTACAAAAGATACGCCCTTACCCAGGATGCAGCATACGAGATCCACTTTCACCATTGTGAGACTCTCACAATCGCAATGTCAGTGTTACCCCAACTATAGAACTACATGTTCTTCTTACGGGGTCTTTACTGTCACACTGTGGCGGGAAACCTAGCATATGCGCATCCCTCCCCGTCATGTAAGAACGGGTGTTACTCAGGATGGAACATGGTCACCACGGACGCGCCTACAAGGTCGCGGATTTGGATATAGTCTAAATGGGCTAAACAGGACTGCGCCTCTGGGACAACCAGTGCGCACTGTCGCATTTGGGCTGAGCAGTATAGTCCGTCCCAGTGCGCACTGTCGCATTTGGGCTGCCGAATATAGTCCGTCCCATGTGCACACCTGAGTTGCACACACATGGGCCACGCCGTCATGGTTGATTGGGCCTACGTGGCCATGAATAGAACTTAAGTCTAGCATAACATAGTCATGCACTATGTCACACTAGACTTGGGGGGCTTGTGGACGTATAGTCTGGAAGGGCCAGGCCCGGCAGACAGCGGACCACTCTACGCCTAAACCCTATTCCATGCCCTATAAATATGGCTGGGATTCCCTTCTTAGGGACAGAACACAAAAGGTTACTCTAAACCTAACTCTTGTATGCTATATCGCATCAATACTAACTTGACCGTCGGAGGTGGATCCCGAGGCTACGGCCTCGGGTCCACTCCTGACGAGTTCTCTTTGTTGACAGGTCTACTCAGGGCTCGAGAAGACGACGAACGGCCCAGGGAGAGTCGTTGGATCCAGCCTGCGCCAGATTATGTATCAACAGACGGCGTCAGGGTTAAAACCTGACGGCGTCAGATGTTGATTTCTGCAAAAATTTTCAAGTTTTTTTTTTCTGTTGGAATTGTAAAGTTTCGTAAAATCTGCAATTTTTAAACTCCGGGAATCTGCAAACATTTATTTTGTAAGCATTATATCTTTACTTGCTTTCTAGGATTTACTTTTATATAGAATTTAACGCCGATTTTATGCAAGGTTTCGTGTTGCTTTTCTTAGTTGTTTAACATGTTATATTGGACGAGAAGATGATTATGTTTGAGGATTGAAGCTTGCATGCTCATTTTCTTGGAGGAAGATTTAACCTTGTTACCACATCATCTATACCGAGCGAATCAGAGTAGTATTTGTTTCTTACATTTTCATTTATCTATACTTTATTACTTTTTAAGAACATTGGGGACAATGTTCAACTTAAGTGTAAGGGGGGTAAATGAGGATACCTTAGAAACTACAATTTCACTTGATTTTTGTTTTGTTTAATAGTAGATGTGTAATAAAACTAAGAGAAATACTTGTTAGGGTAATTTTAGCACCAAATTTCAAATTTTTTTTGCAACGTAAAAGAGTGAAACTTTAGTCTTAATAAGCGTCTCATGGATAGGAGTTATACGACTAGCACAAAAAACCCGTACCACTCAAAAATTTCCACCCCTAATTTGTGAGGATCACCCCTAGATTTGTTAGGAAAAAGCATTCATTATTAGTGCTTGTGAGTGTACCGGTAGCATTTAGATTCTAGAACTTGCGTTAGCCATGCATCCCGAGACCGCTAGTGAGACTACATTCGTGTAGTTAGGATTTACTACATGATAAGAGGCATTAGGATAACCA
The DNA here is from genome assembly GCA_014162995.1 of Artemisia annua. Lineage (NCBI taxonomy): Eukaryota > Viridiplantae > Streptophyta > Magnoliopsida > Asterales > Asteraceae > Artemisia > Artemisia annua. The sequence goes on from LBNU01019636.1 coordinate 103,588, forward strand.
ATGTTTTAAGCCTGTAATATAATTACATTGACTTCATTAGTCAAGTAATTCTCCCACACCTTTACGATGTACTCATTTTTAGTACACAATACCCCTTGTACAACCCTCAGAGCCTATCCTTTTTGTTTCTAACTTTAAGCATTTTACTTAAACGAAAAATTTGTTTACAATCCACCCTCAAATGTACACTCAAATCGCCTTAGCATTCCTTGTATGCACTCATCTTTAATGCATTATTGTTATTTGTTTAAACTCTTAGTTAGTTGTCGAATTGATTACATGGTTGCTAAGTCGAGTCATATCTTGTACATATTGTTTTGGGACGATTGGGACTTATGGGTAAAGTACTAGTGTTATGGAGTAATGGGGAAGAACATCATTTATTACCCCATATGTGCGTTAATGTTTTAAAGTACTCCAAATGTTTCGATTATCTTGATTCGAGTCTTTATTTTGATTTATGTAAAAGTTCAAGTGTAAGGGGAGAACGAGCCCCCTTAATGTATTATTTTGGATGGTAGGACAAGAGTGTATGGAAAAAAATCGAAAAACAAGAAAAACAAAAATAAAAAAAAATTATAAAAAGACAAGTGGAAAAAACATACTGACTAACATCTCGTTCCTTTCATTTTATTTATGTTTATGTTATTTTGTAGTTAGCCTAAGTTAAGTCGAGTCTTGGCTTAGCAACGCCACATTGTACATGTAATTAACTAAGACAGTTGACTTGCCACCAGTAAAATATCCCTTTATCCAACAAACCGTGTTTTCCATATCCCTACACCTAACGTTATAACCCTTTAAAAAACCTCCTTGATAGTTTATCCTAGGTGTTTACGCCAAAGTGGAGGAGGTTTTGATCCTTTCTCAAGCCTATGGTAATCTATTTGCTATGACAGGTAGTGAGAGATATTTTTCCATTTCCATTTGTGATATATATGTTTATAACACCCGAGAGATGAGAGTATCCAAACACTTAATGTGAGGTGCTAGTGTATAATTTCCGTGCTTGTTTTGATTAAGGTGGAATGATCATTTGTTGTAATTACTTTTATATTAATGTTAAATGACTCCTAACTTGTATTTTAATTGGTATAAAAGCTCACTTGCTTGAGGACAAGCAAATCTCAAGTGTAAGGGTATTTGATAAGGATTTATTTGTTACAGGTTGTGTAGTCAATGGTACGTATGGTTATGGCTATACGTCTTAAAGGGGCGTTTGGAATAAGCCCGTTTTATGTAGAAACTTACGCTTTCGCTTACGAAACTCATGTACAGTTATTATTTGTTTTAATTATGAAATATTATTAAGAATTTACATGTTACCAGAAATGGGTTTAGTTGTTTTTTTTCTTTCTTTTATTTATTTTTTTATTTTTATCTTTTTGCAGTTTTGCGTACTGCAGGTCAATACGACGTATAGAGCAGATCCTATACGACATATTCATTAAAAAAATAAAATTTATGGGCGTTTCAGTCCTTTCCTTTACTTGTTCATATGTTTAACAATAATTGTGTGTACAATGTCATTTAGTTTATATAAGTTACATAGATAAACCAAAGTAGTTGATGTACTTAGTGTTTGAATAAAAATAATTGCAGATTCAAAAGAAAATCAAATTGGGGAAGAAGACGAGGTTATATCAGTCATTCCATATTCGTTTGACATTGACTAACGAAAAAAATAACGATCGTTAGATCGAGGGATACAATTTGCAGCAAAAAGTAGACAGTGGTGGCATAATTTTAAAAGGGAAAATTCCAAATTTACCCCGGAGACATCCCTATGACATCAAAAAATGCTCCAATTTTCAAAAATACTCCAGAATAGCCTTGGGCGACTGTCAAAATGGGCAACTGAACATTTGTTCGACACATATCCAAACAATGATTGGGATACAGGCTCTTTTGGGAAAAAATTCTGAAATACGAGGTACTTTTGGAAAAAAAAAATGTAAAACGTATGTACAAAAATTAAAATACGGGGTATTTTGGTCAAAAAAACAAAGTTGTGTTGCCCGGTCGTCCAAGGCATGTAGGAGTAAAAATGTCGGGTGGAGCATTTTCTGATGTCATGGGGTTTCGACGGGGTATTTTAGAAATGTTCCCTTTGTAAAAATAGAACAGTAATGGTAAAACATGCAAACCACAAGAACACATATATATATTTTTTTTTTGTTTTACTCAAAGATTGTAGAAGCCGAAAATACAAGTAGAAAGGGGCGGAATCGTAAAAGACGGGAAGTTATGGGATGTAAAAGTGTAATTTGCTGAAACATACCACCGATGAAAGAAGTAAAGTAAACAGATGAGATTTTTGTCATTCCACCTTAAACAGAAGAAATAAATAAAAGTGATTAAATAATTATGGGTTTACCGGAAATTGTTGAAGTTGCTCGGAATTATTCCGTCATGATCAGAGTTCAGGGTCCTGTAAGCTCCTTCTTCTTTTTTTTTTATACTTTCTTTAATCTTATTTATTTAAATATATCTCATACAGTAGTATTTTATTAATAATAATAATAATAATTCAGGACCCAAAAGGATTAAAGATGAGAAAACATGCTTTCCATCATTACATGTAAGTTACTACTACTTTTTTCGGATCATTTCTGTTTTAGTTTTATAATAATATGATTTAAAGATTAAAAAAAAAAAAAAAGGTTCATCTTTCCAGGATGTCTAATAAAGTCCTAGTTGGTGGAAGAGGTTCACGTGGCCACTTGCGGCCTTTAGTAACCGAATACTAGGATAGTGTCGATTGCAATACTACCACTTATTCCGATTGCAACCACTTAAAGCATGTACGTGTAGCTAAGACTGTTTGAGGAGCGTTAGATATTCAGATAGTTCAAATGTGATGCATCTACAATACAAGATTCAGGAAGGAACTCATTAATAAGTACTTTAGCATTCAGGATGTTAGACATGAGTTTTAGAAATTAGAATAATCCCAACTGTACAACTAAAAGGTTATCAAGTTCTGTACATTAGCCAATTTCAATCCTTTTTCCTTTATCTCTAATTCTTTCTGAATTGCTGGACCGAGGCCTGTTTTGAAATTTGAAGTTTCTCTCGGATTTTGTTAATTGATGTCTATTTGACTATTTACAAATGCCATGCCTTATTTAATCATGTATTCTCGTTCTTTTATTTATTTGGAGGTACAATTTAGATTTGGTGTGAATTCTAACCAAACTGGAACTTCAAATTCTAATGGTATACTTCTTGTAAAATGTAAATGGCATCTGCTATAACTTTTCACATATGCTACGAAAATATATTTTGTGACAAAATGGATATTAAAGTTTTTATTTAATTTTACCTGTCAAAGTGAAGGATGTAAATCTTTGGTTGAGATGGTTTTTAGGTAAAAGATCGATAACCCATATTGAAACAGAATAGTCCTTAGGGTTTATTTAGCTGTGGCACTTTTAACCCATTTACTTGAAAATGGGTGCATTTGGGTTATTTCTATGCTCCAAAGCTCAGCGCTAGAGCGGTTGGCTTTTAACTGACTGATCGTAGACTTGTAGGGTTCAAATCCTACTGGGTAGGTCGAGTAGGCCAAATGTAAAGTGAAACAAGTCGTCAAATGGGTTAATTTAATACACTAGTATTTTCTAGATTCAAAAAAGGAAAAAAGTGGTCATGGCGGGTCAACCGTCAACCCCTCCCGCTTTGACCTGTAGCTCATTTTCTTTTGGCTATGCCTATTTGTAGCTCAGGGAAAACCACACTTTCAGCATCAGGAATCATATTGCCAAGTTCCTGTGATGTTGGTCTGTTAGCTATTCCAACTAGCAATGAGCCAATTTCGCTGGTTGTGACAGTTGCATCACTAATCGAGCCATTTCTTTCACCAAAATATAGGGATCAAATGTCTCAGGTTTCATTTTCAATAAATTTCTTCTCATAGCATATGAGGTATTGGTGTGTATGTACTACAAATGACTTATCTTATAAATTTGGCCAGGTTAAGCCAGAGTTGATTTCTGGTGCTCAAATAGATATATTGTTAGAGGTAATATATTCAACTTTTAGTGCATTTAGTTATATTGTTGATCGATTTAACATGGCTATCTGGGGTTTATACACAGGGCAATGCTAAAGCATCTGGTAGTGAAACTCTTCAATGGCTACCTGCTGAACTTATAACGTTGGTAGACACGTTCACTTGTTATGCTATTTTCAAATAATTACTCCTTAAGATGTACAATTTTCATTGGTGAAAGGAGCACGCCTTTACCGTTAAGTACTGTGCGTAGAGTTGTTGGCGTTAAAATTTTCTCAATTTCTTACAGGATGCTTTATAGAATTGCTTGATAGGATACTTATACGATGGTTTATTATTTGAAGGTCGACATTCCTGCTTCTTCTGATAGTATCCAATCTTTAATTGGAGCATCGGCTGGTTCGTTGGAGCACAGTTGGGAAGTTGGTTGGTCCTTAGCCTCACATAATGATGGTCATCAACCGTATTTTGATACTACACAAAAGGAGGTAATTAACAAATATTCCACCAAATGTTAGTTTACAAACTAAAGGTTAAGATCAATATGCAAGTGCAAGAAAATTAGGATTCACCGTATGAGAACGCTTTATATATTTATAAGTGAACATCTATAATAACTTATATCCACAAGGTCCACCCATACTATAGGTAGGAGTGGCAATTTGAACCAATCTATCTAAAAATTGCTTGCTTTGGGTATTTTTGTATTAGCTAAAAAGGTCATGAATCAAATATATCATATGGGTCCAAAGTGGTATAAAAATGCTTACAACTTTGTAAATCGCGAATTTTGATAATTAAGTGTTCATAATTATTTTTGATATGTGAGATTTTTAAAAACTTAAGATTGGTGTGTCTACCCATTTTAATCTATTGCCCAAACAGTTGAGTTGCCACGCCTAGTTACAAGTGTATTAATTGATATTTTCAGGGTCAAGGGTCTACAATAAAGAGGCTTGGGGAAATGCTAGGGGAACAATCGATTGATTCAAGTCTGATGGGAAAGTTGGCGACTCGAATTGCTGTACTGAAACTGTCTTCAAGAATTGTTAAGGTACTTCATGTTTTTCGGTGTTCTAAATTTTGTGTAGGAAGAAATGGCGATACCTTACCTCATATTTCTCCGTGTTCTAAATTTTGTGTTGAAAGAAATGGCGATACCTTCATGAGCGTTTTATATATTTGCCCATTANAAAAAAAAAGGAAGGAGAAGGAATTTTGGTCGTGGTGTGATATTTTTGGTGTGTTTTGGTGTTGTGTTTTGGTGTTTGTGTTGGTTTTAATCTTTTAAGACTCGGCAGATCCTACAAAAAAATTTATTTTCCCACTAATACCCCTGATTATATCCAGGCTGAAATATAATAACAATAGCATAAACAGCGAATAAGAAAGTTAATGGCAAATATAATATAAACTCGCTCAATGAAGGTATCGTCCATTTCTTCAACACAAATTTAGAACAGCGGAGAAATATGAGGTAAAGGTACCGCATTTCCTTCCTACCAAATGAACACCGAAAAACATGAAGTACTTAACAATTCTTGAAGACAGTTTCAATACAGCAATTCGAGTCCCCAACTTTCCCATCCAGACTTGAATCAAATCGATGTTCCCTAGCATTTCCCCAGCTCTTTGATGAACCCCTTGACCTGAAAATATCATTAATACACTTGTAACTAGGCGTGGCCAAACTCACTGTTTGGGCAATAGATTAATATATGGTAGACACAACCAATCTTAAGTTTTTAAAAATTCACATATAACAAATAATTATGAACACTTAATTTATCAAAATTTTCGCGATTTACAAGTTGTAAGCATTTTTATACCACTTTGGACCATATGATATATTTGATTCATGACCTTTTAGCTAATACAAAAAACTTTAATTAAACACTACCTACTAATTAAATAGCAATTACACTTATCTTGTCAATAAAATACTAATAATAACTATTATAATAATCTAATATTTATAGTTTAGGGGTCGTATCAAAACCTCATTATTTATACACTTAACAGAATTCAATCAAATTTGTCAATTAATTCCTAAAAAAACTGAAAAATTTAGGACAAAATTGTTTCAAAGCAACACAACCCCTTCAAAACTACTGCTTATGACCCATTACCGGGCCTATCCACCCTGCCCATTTGGTCACCTCTAATATAAAGTTAGCCGCGTTGCTGTGGATTAGTTATATTTCCTTGTTTCAGGAATGGAAGGTAGTCCAGTTTTTGGGGAACAGTCAGAGATCGTTGGTATGCTTACCAGGCCGCTAAGACAGAAGGGTAGTGGTGCTGAAGTTCAGGTAATAATATTTTTTTGAATCATGTTTTTGAATACCAAATATACAATATAGTAAGTAGCTTGAGGCAAGCCTTAGAGCAACATTGTGGAGTTTACTTAGTAATGCTCATAATAATTCTAATCTTTGTCAAATTCTCTAAATTCAATGATGTGACATTTAAATACCAATCTCATTATTCTCATCAAAATCAGTTTCTGTTTTTGTGTACGCACAGTGCCATGTTTTAGTACAAATGAACCTCAAGTTTCCTCCTGACTAGCAGAGATACAATTCCTTATCATGGTTAATAGGCAGGGCTTTACCATGGCGGGAGCTGGGTGGGCTTAATGTTAATAAAGAAGATTAGTTTACTTTATACTTCCAAGTGACATTTATTTCCATAATCCTCACAATCTAGTTGTTTAATAAATTTACCAGGATAAAGAAGTTCTATAAACTTTTATAGTTATTCTGAATTCTAGATTTATTAGTATGAAATTGCTATGTGTCTGAATTTAAGTTGCTAAATTCATGAATCTTTAGTAAGCAAAGTTTGCTTACTAGTCTCAAGATTATTAGAAGTTAAAACCAAACCAAATTCATTATGGTTGTTCAAACTGAAGTCCATTCTGTGCAGTTTACATTTAGAAGCTGAAAAAAATACTTAACCTAAGGACCCTCCCTGTCATACACCTCTATGTTATAGATTGCTTATGCTTGAATTATTTCCTGGCACCGCCTCCTTGAAAATAGGTGCTATAAAGTCAATCCTAAAACAAAATACAGTGCTCAAATAGTCCCGTAGTTTATGTGTTCAACTATTAGCCAAGTATCCAAAATACCCCCTCCGATGTTAATAATGGCAAAATAAAAAAATTATGTGAATCAAATTTAGATTCTCTATATATTTTAATTGTAACAAGTTAATTTGTATCAATGAGAAAAAGCTAAATCTTGAAAGTCTCCAAAAGCTGAAAATGTTGCTTCATGTGGGGCATCAGAGAAGGAAAACTTGTGCACTTATTTTGTGATCACTGTAAGCATAGGTGGCAAAATGGAGGTTCGGCTTGGCTAACGAGTCTAAACTGGCAGAACTTTGGGAGGGGTCTAAACTCAAACGGGTTGGATTGGGTTCTGCAACACTTTTTTCTAGTTAAAGTTTTTCAGAAACAATTAATATATTAAACTTGCTTAGCAAAAGTTTTAAAGAAAGCTACTTAGAAGGTTGTAAACATTTGTTATGCATACAAGCGGTGGATCTTGAACCCTTTTACATGTTTGTGGGTTTCCTTTTAGCTATTTTTTTGTCTTTAATTTTACCTGTTTGACCCGCCACCTATAAAAAGAACCAATATTGCCCCCATTATCCCATAAATGAGTTTAAATATCGTCCCTTAATGATAAAGTGTTCTATACTTTATAACTAGCAGCATATAAATGGTGCCTTCTGCTCAGTAATATTTATACTCTAATTTTAATGAACAGCTTGTGATTCCATGGGAAGCCATTGTAACCGCTTGTGATGCCTTGATATTACCCAACATGAAAGATTCATTGAAACATGGTTACAAGTATCCTGATGCCCGTATGCTTCCGCCAAATACCATTGAGAAGGCAATGTCTTCTATATGCCTTATTACTGTCGGTGATGGTGTGTGGGCATCTGGTGTTTTACTCAACAGCCATGGTCTTATTCTTACAAATGCGCACCTTCTCGAGCCATGGAGGTTTAAGAAAACTGCAGCTAATGAGACTCATAAAACCGTGTCAAATATCTTTTTTGCACCTTCAAATGAAATAGGAGCATGGCCACCGAAAAAGCCGGAGATTTTTCAATCGAGTAGTAACAAGAGAAATCATCAAAGCATACGAGTTCGCGTGGATTATTTGGACCGTTGGATATGGTGTGATGCAAATGTACTATATCTTTCTAAAGGTCCCTTGGACATTGCATTATTGCAGCTTGAGTTTGTGCCTGATAAGCTTCAACCTATTGTCATGGATTTCATCTGTCCGTCTCCAGGATCAAAAGTTTATGTTATTGGGCACGGACTTTTTGGCCCTCGTTGTGGTAAATGTTTTTATTTTATATTTTATTATATTGTATTACAGCTTATGGTTACATAGCAAATACTCCTTTGGTCCAAAAAATTGCAATATTCTTTTTTCTAGAATGTTTCAAGTCAAAACCACATATTATTCCATTGTAACCGCTACAAATAGATTAAGTAGATTGATTGGGTCTGCCAAAAGATCACAACTGTTTAAGTTTAATCTAGAGGTCTGAATGATATTTTGGACATCTGACACAGAGTCAAGTGTATCCCTTTGAACTACACGTCAAGTCCAACCTTAAACGAAAGGAGCATCTAACATAATTAACAAATTATAATAATCTTATTCAAAAATATTGAATTCACCTACCATGAAAATATCAACACCCCCTTTTTGGAATTAATGATATTCAGGGGACCACCAAATCCCTTGTTTTACTTGTAGTGCCACATTTTTGTCCGTCTTATTGTGTGCCAGAGTACGATTGCTTTTATTAGAGGTAACAGAATAGGAGGGTCAGACGGTTTAGTTCAAAGGGATAACTCTTTGGTTTAGGTTTGAACATTTGTACCAGGGTCGTCCCATGACACCTTTGTTCAATTTTTGTAATTTATTTATGTGTTGATAATAAATGTGCTAAATATGACTACGTATTTTTTTTTTTCCTGTCAGAATCTAAATAGATTGAATTAAACAATTTAGGAGGTAGTTATTGTAGATACAGTTTGGGCGATGCTTATGGAAATAAAACATACCCAAATTGACCCATTCACTAATATATAGGTAGATTTTGCCATTTCTGGCTTTTATGGTTCATATGCTTGTATTTCCATCATTTAGACTATCTGATCTGATTATTTGAATTCTGTGTCAGATTTACTTCCGTCAGCTTGTGTTGGAGTGGTTGCTAAAGTAGTTAAAGCACAAAAGTCTATCGAAGAGACTGGACAGGATTTTCCGGCGATGATTGAAACAACTGCTGCTGTGCATCCTGGTGGCAGTGGTGGTGCCATTCTCAATTCAGATGGTCACATGATCAGTCTTGTTACAAGGTAAAAAGAATTAAGAGCTTCTAACCAAAAAGGATCTTAATCTATGATAATCCTATCCCTATATACCACAAAGTCCTTGTTTTGACTTTTTTAAGCAGGGAAAATAAGTTCCAAATTATCACATTTGACCTCTAATGTATTTGTAAACTTTTACTTGAAAGAAAATCAACATATATATATAGTCCTATCATACCTAATTTGTCATACCCTCGTTAGTTGGGGACTTGGGGTCTATCCATTTACTAAATTTCTATTGTAACAATGGGCAAGTTCGATTTAGAAGGAACACATTTCCAGTTGATTTCCTTCTAAGAGAATGTACTTTCACATTCAACAAGGGTTAACGCCCTATCAACAAAGTTTTGGATATTTGGATATAAGTCTCTGGCCAACAAGCTTTTTGCTGCATAAGTTTTTAGTACCACTAATCTGACAGAAAAATAGTCTCTGTCATAGGTCATAAATAACTCAACTGACATCGAAAGTTAAAGATGGACTATTTTTCGAAAAAATAAATAGTTTGTCTAATCTGCCAATCTGAATTTAGCTTTGGATGTAAGCAATTACTAAGAATCTAATTTTGGTTACAGCAACGCTAGGCATGGTGGAGGAACAGTTATACCTTATTTAAACTTCAGCATTCCATGTGCATCATTGGAGCCTGTCTTCAACTTCTCAAAAGGTTTTCTTCTTTCTCATACTATAAATTGTTAAATCATGTGCTTTATAACATATATAATGAGTAGAGATGGAAATTTTGAGCCAGTTAACTAAAATGGGTTCATTTGACTATATTTTATCTTGACGGGTCAAAAGGGTAAACTTCAAACAATTACTTAAGAAACACAACGGGTCAAATGGGTGGGCCAAGGTGTATTTAAAAGTCCAAATACTCATAAACTCCCAAATCATTTAACTTAAAAAGAAGTTAATATCTTAGTTATATATGGATTAGTTTTTATTCTTATTTTTATATAATACATTACTATTTATTACTCCGTATGAATTAACTATAACAAAATGTTTGTTGACCCACCCGACATTGTGAATGTTAGTGGATGATCCTGCTTTGACCAATTAACCATTTTGCCACCTCTAAGTCAATAAAAATGATTATTGGTGTAAATTTGTTTAGCCATCTCATATGGTTGCTTCTTCTAAAGATACACTCCGGTGAATATTGCAACACTTCACTTTTCGTGTGTCCCAGGTAATTATAACAGATTTTAAATGGAACGCTTTCTTGTTAACCATGTATTCTTTGTTACAAACATACCACGTGTTGGTTAGGGTCCACAAAGTTTCATTATGTTATCTTTATTAGACAGTAGTATACATGTTAAAGATAAGTAGAACAATTGCAATAAACTATTTGACGTGTCAAATATTTACATTTTATGAAAAGAGGAGATACTTTTCTGCTCATGAAGGATTGAATAACTAATTTGATTTTGAGATATAGTCTGATAGGAATGTTGCCTTTATAGTAAATGTTTTAAGTTTTTGTGAAGGGAGTCATTGTTTTACTTACTCTCCGTTCGGTGGATTCTGATGTTTTTTTAGCCAGTAGCAATCGGTTAATTTTAATTATGACAATGACAAATAGATTGTTTTTAGTTCGAGTGGTTGTCATATTTGACATGTTACAATTATACAAGACATCTACACAAAAGAAGTATAAAGCATAAAATGATACTTGTGTATTTCTTGTTTGCCTAGAAAATTGAACTATTTCATCTTTTCGTTAGTTTTAAACCCCAAGATTCTTTCTAGTCAGTGATCATTACTATGTATTCTTTCTAGTCCACAAGCTTCGTTTTTAAAGGTGTATTCTGATTTCTGAACAATTTATAAACAGTAGGAATCTTTCTTTAAATACCAAGTCAGCATAACATTATAAATACTACTTTGGACTCAAGTTTGACTACTGATTTTCAAAGATTCAAACTGAATACTCGTTAGATTCCATCTTGACTGATGTTTTAGTTATATTTCTCCATAAAAGATCAATTCTAGTTTGCTGTATGTATTCTAATGTAGAACCGAAAATTTCCAGTTGAAAAATTAATTCTTTTGTTGATTTTAATTCAAGAATATGACCATACGACACTCTTGAAAGTCAAACATAAACTAATAGTCTTTGGCGTTTCTTGCAGACATGAAAGATCTATCTATCTTGAAAGATCTTGACAAACCCAATGAACACCTTTCTTCCGTGTGGGCATTGATGCCACCCGTATCCACCAACCCCAGACCAGAAGGAGATAACATCAAAGATACAAAGGGGTCATCATTCGCTAAATTTATAGCCGAGAAACAACATTTGTTCAAACAAACATCACCTCCTGACAAGATGGATCCTGATTGTTCAAAAGTTGTTCCTAGCAAGTTGTGACAAAACCTACAATCGGGTGTATAAAGAGAGTATTTCTTTACAAACGTGGGGTTATATGTTGTGATATATTGTATTTAGTATATGGCTCAGTATGACTATAATGGAATGAAATGAATACCTCAATTATAAGGGAGAAGATAAATTTTTTTCTTAATTGTGTTAAAAGTAGATTTCTCGGCTCGATTCTGACATGTATATTTAACTTTTAAAAATGTGAATTTGACTGTGTGAAATAGCATTAGGGAACTCATCTCACATTAGATGAGGCAAATAATGTCGCGATCTGCAATTTAACAACCACCTGACATGTGAATTAGAACCTTGTCATTTTTTTTGCATGTGTTCTTGATCGAGGTTATTAATTACAGGATTAGTGAATCGAACAATTATACAAGTTAAATATTCGTAGTTTGTTTGCATTGATCAATTTATGTGATTATTACTTTTAGGATAGTACTGATTACGTATCTCAAAGTTAAAAGACATTTACTAACAACCACCCTATAGGTTTTGTTTAACTTATCCATATTTATAAAAATGACTTTTAGTGAACTCATATATTTCATAGTTATACACTTCTAATTATTTTAAACATATTATATATTTATATGCCGTTCACTATGGGATATTTGATGCTCATTGTGTTAATCATGTAAATATGAAACGTTTAAAGTTTAAACATTAACCATCATCATGACTTGTGATTGACAATCATCTAGCCTTAATGGTAATAAGTTAAAATGAAATATTGAATGTCAACTTGTAAAGTGGTTTTTAACTTGCTTGTTTAGATTTCATGTGATTTTAATATTTTCTTACATTTATATACATACATGCGAATTTTTTTTATCATCACATTATCACATAAAATGTATACAGAATAAACCAAGACATTTTTCAGTAAAAATGTCAAAGAAATAGATAAATCCAATACCAATTTTATGTATCACTCTATCCTTGTTTGTATATTACAAGAGGCACTTTATTTTGCATACTCAAAATTTGGTGCATACAAAGGGACAAATTCCCACCATTCATCTAGTTTGATCTAATGGTGAGGATTAAATAAGGAAACCTAAGTCCATGTTTTTTTTTTTCTCTTTTTCTTTCTCTTTTTGTCTTTTTTATTATTTTTATTTTTTTTTCTTTCCTTCTTTTTGTTTTTTTTCCTCTCTTTTTCACGCTTTTTTTTTTTTTTTTTTTTTTTTTTTTTTTTTTTTTTTTTTTTTTTTTTTTTTTTTTTTTTTTTTTTTTTTTTTTTTTTCTTTCTTTCTTTTTATTGTTTCTTTTTTGTTTGTTTTTTTTTTGTCATTTATTTGTTTCTTTTCCATATGACTCTACCTCCTCAATACTCTTTGGCTAAAAAGATATATATTAGCAGTGTTATGTTACCTAAAAGTTCATAAAAATTTGTCTAGATGACTGAGATTTGCTTGGTACATTTTCGGTGAGCAAATGGGATGGAGAGCAAACAATTTTGCTTGCTACATTTTCGGCGAGCAAATAGGAAGAAGAGCAAAAAATGACTACGTATCATAATGTAAAAAAATAATAAAAAAAAATTAAAAAAAAAAAAAAAAAAAAAAAAAAAAAAA
>LBNU01019636.1:130032-141680 GCA_014162995.1 Artemisia annua
AGGAATGTTAACAACTTCAAGTTAGTTATTAGAGCTAGTTATCACCTAAAAGCTGATAATGGATCTCTTTAACTAAGCAACGTAAACGTGTCCCTCGGGTATATGTCAATTAAGAGTGGATCAATTCAAAAAGTGCCAACTCTACCCAACATGTGCAAATTTATCTTAATAACTCATGAGCACATGTGAAGGGGGAGTATTTCAAAAGTGCAAAACTCTCAATGTGTTAACAAAAATGTGTTTTATGATCATAAACACTTTGAGAGATTTTCAAGCAAATGGTTTATGGCAACAATAGGATAGTCATGGTGATATAAGGTGACTAAGGTTAGGTAAAAACCGTCCTATGATCCGCCAGAACCGGAGGGATCTACCCAAGGACAATTCGAATAAATAGAATTAGAAGTCCTTAGGTATGATTAAAAGAAGGAGTAAAGAATGAAAGGGAAAGAAGGGGTTGAAGAATTAAAAAGAAATGAAATGAGAAAGGGTGAAAAGAAATGAGCCCTCCATATATTCAACCATAGGTCAGACACCGGGTTCAATTCATTTGCTACTGATTGTTACTAAGGTGACATCGGTATTGAAGACAAGACGTCATGGACCCAGTGACGCACTGCACTTAAACCTTCTAGCCACTCGGGTATCTCTCGAAAGATACTTGTTTCATTCTCACGGAGAACCTTGCATAATCTATTGACCACTCACTCCGAGTGTGTTGATATTGAAAAGGAGGTACTCTGCTCCATTCCTCCGACGACTAAATGTGCACTTATTGAGTCTTTTCCTGGTGAATCCATAGAGTCGTATTATCTCAGATTCTGCAAGATCATGAATGATTTGTCAAGGCACAACCTCACTCAGACAAACATTGCTAACAACACAATCTTTCTGAATGAGCTACAACCAGAATGGGGAAGATACGTCACTATTGTTTATCAGACGAAGAATTTGCATGATGTTACTTATGATCAGTTGTACGATTTCTTGAAGCAGAATCAGGCAGAGGCAAATGAAGTGAGAGCTGAAATGCTAGCTAAGAAACATGATCCTCTAGCACTTATTGCTAATACACCATCACCTTCATCATTGAACACACCATATCAACCATCATCATCATCATCTTCTACTCACAACTACATGCAACAGCAATACCTTCCACAACACACTGCTACAATCCCACAACAACAATTCTACCCACAACAACAACAAGCCATTCCACAACAACAATATCCACAATTCCAAGAACAAGAGTTCACTACTGATTCTACTGATGCTTTGACACAAGCACTTGCTCTTCTGGCCAAAGCAGTCCAAGGACGCTGTTCCACACCAACTAACAACAACCAACAAATTTCATCGAACACTCACAATATGCCAAATCAGATGGGTAATGCATGTCAAATGAATCAGATGGGTCAGCATGTCGGGAATCAGCTGGGGCAAGTTGTTGGTAACCAGAGGGGTCAGAATGTTGGTATTCAGGGTAATCAGTTTGGCAATGTTGGGAATCAGGGTAATCAGTATGGAAATGTGCAGCACAAGTTGGTGGGAATTATGGGAATGTGAATGGGAATCAGCAGAATGTGATTAAGTGTTTCAATTGCCAAGGTGTCGGTCATATGGCGAGGAACTGTCCTACTAAGCCTCAAAGGAAGACTTCAGAATTTCTGCAGAAAGCATTGATGCTAGTACAAAAGGAAGAGGCAGGATTCCAGTTGAACGCCGAGGAGCATGATTTCATGGCACTGATGGATGACATGGAGGACAGAGAGGAAGTGAATGCAAACTGCATATTTATGGCTAATCTTCAGGAAGCTAAGTATGATACAGATTCTGAGACACCTCCTGTTTATGATGCCAATGCACTTTCTGAGGTACACAACTTCGATCATGACAACAATAATGATATATTTGATATGTCTTTTCATGAGGAACAGCATTCTGAGACACAAGCACCTATTTATGATACATATCAGGATACGCCGAATAGTAGCAATATTGATTCGACGACTCCCGATATGAATCATAATGGAGGCTCAGTTTCACAGCATGCTGAGACTGATGAGGAAACACGTGCTTTATTTGAAACATTATTGAATAATTGTACTATCGAAGTTGAAAAAGTGAAAAAGGTCAATCGCGATGTTAAGGCCGCGAATGAGATATTGACCACTGAGCTTGAGAGATACAAGGCCAAAGAAAAAAGTTTTCTAAATGATAAAAAACGCGAGTCTGAATTTGAAATTGGTTATAAGAAAATACTTGTTAAAGATAGAGAATTGCAATGCAAATATGATACTCTTGAAGTCACTTCAATGAAAACAATTAAATCTTTAAAACAAGAGATTTCTGATTTAACAAACCAACTTTCAAAACAAAAATCAGCTTATGCCAATCTTGAAAAAGAACGGGATGAGTTGAAAAAAGACTTTGCAAAGAAAGAAGATAAACTTTTGGAAGAAATCATAGAGTCAGAACACAAGATTGCTAAACTTGAAGATTTGTTGGTTAAAAAGGGTCAATCAGCTCAAACGATTCACATGATTTCTAATCAGACCGATCCGTTTTACCACACAAAATACAAAATGGCTCTAGGGAACAAAACACCTTGTAATCTCAAGAAAGCTCAGCAAGAACAGAATGTGATTTATAATGCTAATGTGATATATGAGAAACATGATCCTCCTTATGTGCGTGATTCTGATGATACTATACAACTTGCGGAGGAGAGTCAACATAAAATGAAACAAAAGAATCCTAATTTAAAACCAATTGATTACGAGAAATGGAACAAAATCAATGGAATCACTTTTGTCCCTCAAAAACAAACACAAACTGTTTCCAAAAAATTCACTTTCAAGCAAATGCTTTCAAAACCTGCAGCTGTTTCCAAATCTCTTTCAAATATTGAACAGATGTCTTCAAACAACACTTTTAACACAAGTGATGCAAGGGGATATCTTGATGATCTCAAAACCAGAGTTGGAACACTTCAGAGGACTTTAGAATCTAAAACGAAAACAAATGAGAAAAATTGGAACTCAACAGTCCATTTACAAGTGAAAAAGATTCTTGAAAGTGATATTGCTCCACAACTCACTGCTGTGAATGCAAGAGTGATTCATTTTGAACAAGCGTTTTTGAAAGAAACAGCTGACTTTGTTACGGATCACAAATCCCTAGTAAAGCAGGCAAATGAATCTTTTGAGAAAATAAGTGTTTTGGAAAAGTTAAATGACTCTCTCTTCGAAGCTGTGATGTCTACTGATATTATGTCTCTCATATTGCAAATATATTCTGTTGAAGATGACGAACGACTTCGAGCTGAGACCTCCGCACTTGTTTCAAAATATGAAAATGCTCTTATTAAACTTGAAAAAGAAAACGTGTCATATTTTAAACAACTTGATCGAAAAAAGGAAGAATGCAAGTATGACAAATTGTCGTATGAGCGTGATTTCAAGAAGTTGCAAGAGCAAAATGATCTTTTGAGGTCTCAGCTTGAAAGTTTAAAAGGAAAGGGTGTGGAAACTAAGCTTGAAAAACCAAAGACTTCGGAGAAACCAAACGCTTTTAATCCGGTTGTAAAACCAAAAATGTCAATTTCTCGGTTTGCTCCAAAAGTCGATGTGAACAAAGATTTATCAAAAACAGTCACTCCATCACCTTTGTCCAAATGTAATGAAAAAGAAAAATGTGCTGAGAAAGGAAAAGCGGTTGTCGAAACACCAAAAGTTTTAGCCCCTGGTCTGTTTAGGATTAGTCCCACTACTGCGTGTGCCTCTACATCTAGGACAAGCGAAAAATGTGTAAAGGATAATTCTAAAGAGTCTAAGGATACTAAATGCGACAACAAAATAAATTCTAATGAGTGTGCCTTACCTTCTACAGGAGTAGCAAGCACATCTAGGAGCAGCAGACTAAAGCCTAGAAGCAATACAAGGAACAATAGAGTCTCGCCTGTCTCTAAGAGTAGTTGCAAGAATAAAATGGAAGAAGTAGAAGAACACCCTAGGAATTTATCGCTTTGTAATAAGAAACATAGTTCATCTGAATGTAATGTTGATCGTACTGTTTTGAATGCATGTAATGACTCTCTTTGCTTAACGTGCATGAAATGCTTAATTAATGATGTTCATGATGAATGTGTTTCTAAGTATGTGAATGAGATGCTTGAACAGAATGATGCTTTAGATAAATCTAGTGCGAGATCTAGATACTTTGGTAAACTAATTAAAAAGATTAGGTATCCCACAAGTAATAAAATGCCTAGAGATTATCTTAAGTACTGTGCATGGAAACCAACGGGTAGAGAATTCACTCTTAAGGATGGTAAATTGATAGTGGTTCAATCTGAACAAACAGAAACCTTCTATGAGTGTGATAATGCTTTTACCTCTAACCCCATGGAACCTAATTCGAAACGGTTTCCAAATACAAAATCTTCTGTTCTACGCAGGTTATCGAAATTTGTCTTTGGATCGTCGACTCGGGTTGCTCCAAGCACATGACCGGGAATTTGAAGCTGCTGATCAACTTTGTTTGGAAGTTCATGGGAACTGTACGTTTTGGAAATGATCACATTGCAGCTATTTCGGGTTATGGAGATCTTCAGTTTGGAAATTACTTAATCACTCGGGTTTACTATGTCGAAGGGTTGGGACACAACTTGTTTTCAGTCGGGCAGTTTTGTGATGCAGATTTAGAGGTTGCTTTTAGAAGAAACACGGTTTTTGTTCGAAATTTGGTTGGAAAAGATCTTTTAATCGGAAATCGCGACACTAACCTTTATGCTATCGACATCAATCAAATGGCCTCTACATCACCAATTTGTCTTATGACAAGAGCATCAGAAACAAAGTCTTGGTTGTGGCATCGACGTTTATCCCATCTCAATTTCGACACGATCAACAAATTGGCCAAAGACAACATCGTCAACGGACTCCCAAAGCTCAAATACACCAAAGAACACTTATGTCCATCTTGCGAACAAGGTAAGAGCAAAAGAGCAACATACAAACCAAAAACCGTACCTAGTTCGGAAGCAAGGTTACACTTGTTACACATGGACTTATGTGGCCCGATGAGAGTTGAAAGTATCAATGGGAAGAAGTATATTCTTGTTATCGTCGATGATTATTCAAGATATACATGGGTGAAGTTTTTGAGATCAAAAGATGAAGCACCTAGCACCATCATCACCTTTCTGAAGCGTATTCAAGTTCTACTTCAAGCTCCAGTAAGGATTGTAAGAACAGATAACGGCACAGAATTCACAAATCAGGAGTTAAGAACGTATTTTGAAGATGTTGGAATTACACATCAAACATCGGTTGTTAGAACTCCACAGCAGAACGGGGTAGTTGAAAGAAGAAATAGAACTCTTGTGGAAGCTGCTCGTACTATGCTGATTTATTCTAGTGCACCGCTATTCTTATGGGCTGATGCTGTCGCTACTGCATGTTTCACTCAAAACCGATCCTTAATCCATCCCAGATTCAACAAAACACCTTATGAGCTTGTGAACGGTCGAAAACCAGATATCTCTTATCTTCACGTGTTTGGCGCTTTGTGCTATCCGACGAACGACAGAGAAGATCTTGGTAAATTGAAAGCTAAGGGTGATATTGGAATCTTCATTGGTTACTCAGAAAATTCGAGGGCATTCAGGGTGTATGTTAGAAGAACTAAGAGGATAATGGAGACGATGAATGTGAAATTTGACGAGATTTCACAAATGGCTTCTGAGAGACTCACTCTAGAACCCGCGCTTAATCCAATGGCTTCTAATCATTCCGGATTAGGACCCGAACCTAACAGAAAGACTTCTGGACATATCAGTTCAGGACTCGTACCTAATGGAGCTCAGTCAACTATACCAGATAAACCAACAAATCAAGAACTGGAAAATTTCTTCGAGTTAATGTTTGATGAATACTATGGTGGAACTTCGACAAATGCATCTTCACATCATTCCGCTGCACCCGCTCAACATCAACAACCACCACCACCACAAACACAAGATGCATCAACAACCGTCGAAACTCAAGCACCAACTCCCTCAACATCATCATCAACATCTACTCCAGCATCTCCAGTGATTGAAATTGTTCTACCAAGAGTTGATGAGCAAAACCAAAATTCAACTTTTCAAGGAGAATCTTCACAACAAAATGCTACGTTAGACGAAGAAGAAGAAGTTTTTGAAAACCCGTTTGCTTCTGAATCTGAATCATCTTCTTCGAGGTTACATGAACCATCTAACACGCATATGTTGAATTCAAGGTACCCTTCTACACTCAAATGGACTAAAGACCATCCAATCGAACATGTCATTGGTGAACCATCCAGGCCAGTTCAGACGAGGAGACAGCTTGCCACCGATCTCGAATTATGTATCTACATCTGTGCTTTAAGTTTGAAAGAACCTAAGAACATTCGAGAGGCAATGGCAGAATACCCGTGGATTGAAGCGATGCAGGATGAAATTCTTTCATACAATTTACACGATAGTTGGGAACTTGTACCCAGACCACTTGAGAAACGTGTTCTTGATCTCAAATGGTTGTGGAAGAACAAATTGGATGAAGAAATGACTGTAATCCGCAACAAAGCTCGTCTTGTGGCTAAAGGATATCCGCAAGAAGAAGGGATAGATTTCGAAGAATCATTCGCGCCCGTTGCTAGACTTGAAGCAGTCAGGATTTTCTTAGCTTATGCCGCTCACAAAAACATCACCGTCTATCAGATGGACATTAAGACTGCGTTCTTGAATGGAACTTTGAAAGAGGAAGTGTATGTGACGCAGCCAGAGGGATTCGTCGACAAAGAACATCCAGACTACGTCTACAGGCTTAAGAAAGCCATTTATGGTTTGAAACAGGCTCCAAGGGCGTGGTATGACGAACTGTCTTCTTTCTTGCTGAAAAACAATTTCACCACAGGAACGGTTGATAAAACTTTGTTTACTAAAAAACACAAAGATGACATCTTAATTGTTCAAATTTATGTCGATGACATCATCTTTGGATCAACCAATCCTAATCTTTCAAAACAATTTGAAAATCTCATGAAAAGCAAATTTGAAATGTCCATGATGGGGGAACTAAAATTCTTTCTTGGTTTACAAGTACATCAGTCCCCTAGTGGTATTTTTATCAATCAAGCTAAATATACAATTGAGATTTTAAAGAAACATGGCATGGAAGATTGTGACTCTGTTGGTACTCCAATGGTCACTTCACCGAAAATTGGTGCTGATTTATTCGGGAAACCCATAGATCCGAAGAAATATCGGAGTATGATTGGTTCTCTCATGTACTTAACTGCTAGTCGACCAGATATTCAATTTGCTGTTTGTCTCTTAGCACGGTTTCAGGCAAAGCCTACCGAACTTCACCTCAAAGAGGTTAAACGGATCTTTCGGTATCTTCGAAGAACCATTAACATGGGACTTTGGTATCCGAAGGATTCGGGGTTTAATCTAACAGCATTTTCAGATGCCGACCATGCAGGTGATCAAGTTACAGCAAAAAGTACATCAGGCGGAGCACAATTTTTGGGTGAAAAACTGGTCAGCTGGTCGTCTAAGAAACAGGATTGCACTACACTGTCAACCGCGGAAGCCGAGTATGTGTCTCTATCTGCGTGTTGTGCCCAAGTTCTTTGGATGCGGACACAGCTCACAGATTATGGTTTTCATTTCGACCGCATACCTATGTATTGTGACTCGAAAAGTGCCATAGCCATCTCGTGCAACCCCGTGCATCATTCTAAGACGAAGCATATTAGAGTCCGCTACCACTTCATAAAAGAGCACGTAGAAGAGGGTACAGTTGAAATTCATTTCGTTAAGACGGATTACCAACTTGCCGATCTATTTACTAAAGCCCTTCCAAAAGAAAGGTTTGACGAATTAGTTCGACGAATTGGCATGCGAAGCCTAACCCCTGAGGAGTTAGAACGTCTTCTCGAATCTTCTTGAAAAACATTTTCAAAACCGCTTCGCTGTAAATATTTTTGAAAAAAGAAAATACAAAATTTGAAAAACCAACAAAAACAAAATAAAAAATAGAAAATTTTCAAAAACACAAAAACAATATAAAATCTAAAAATCCAAAAATATTCTTCTCACGACATGTCTCTCGTATAATCGATATTATGTACGTTTCTAGAAATGCCTTTCAAAAATGACACGGATATGTACATATGCTTGAGCGAGAGTTCATTTAAATGTTTTCTAAAACATGTCGTTTCTCTAAATTTTTCTTCACAATGGCTTTCGTATACTTCAGTACGAAACCCGAGCTTAATTGATGACTTCTTAGTATTTCAACTAAGAACTCGTTTTTCAAAGAAAGGAAAGTGCTTAATTAAAAACAAAGGTTTCAAAAACTTTTTAAGCACTTAGCCTCAAAACAAAATGACTTGTGTACATTTCAGTACATAACTCGTATTTCAAAGAAAAAACTCCCTCTAAATCCATTAAAATTGATTTTAAACTTTATGTTTAAACAATATGCTTTCTTTGAGGGGGAGTATAAAAATCAAAAAGAAAATGTTCCAATTTCATGCGAAAAAGTCCGTCTTTCTCTCCAAATGCTTTTATTTAATCAGTTGATATCAAAAATATCACGATATGCTATTTTTGAGGGGGAGAAGACGTGATTAAATGTGATCAAAAATGTTCAAAAGTTGTGGCAGAATCTCGAGCTCGTAAGTAAAGACATAAAAGTCTTATACTAGACTCAGAATTGACTCTCGAATTGACGAAACAAAATGTTAGTATTCGAAAGGATTTATCCAAGTAGAAATGTACCGATTCGAGAAACTCTTAATTAGATGTTTACCATGACGGGTCTAACTTCCTTTTTAGGAATGTTAACAACATCAAGTTAGTTATTAGGGCTAGTTGTCACCTAAAAGCTGATAATGGATCCCTTTAACTAAGCAACGTAAACGTGTCCCTCGGGTATATGTCTATTAAGAGTGGATCAATTCAAAAAGTGCCAACTCTACCCAACATGTGCAAATTTATCTTAACATATCATGAGCACATGTGAAGGGGGAGTATTTCAAAAGTGCAAAACTCTCAATGTGTTAACAAAAATGTGTTTTATGATCATAAACACTTTGAGAGATTTTCAAGCAAAAGGTTTATGGCAACAATAGGATAGTCATGGTGTTATAAGGTGACTAAGGTTAGGAAAAACCGTCCTATGATCCGCCAGAACCGGAGGGATCTACCCAAGGACAATTCCAATAGATAGAATTAGAAGTCCTTAGGTATGATTAAAAGAAGGAGTAAAGAATGAAAGGGAAAGAAGGGGTTGAAGAATTAAAAAGAAATGAAATGAGAAAGGGTGAAAAGAAATGAGCCCTCCATATGTTCAACCATAGGTCAGACACCGGGTTCAATTCATTTGCTACTGATTGTTACTAAGGTGACATCGGTATTGAAGACAAGACGTCATGGACCCAGTGACGCACTGCACTTAAACCTTCTAGCCACTCGAGTATCTCTCAAAAGATACTTGTTTCATTCTCACGGAGAACCCTGCATAATCTATTGACCACTCATTCCGAGTGTGTTGATATTGAAAAGGAGGTACTCTGCTCCATTCCTCCGATGACTAAAATGTGCACTTATTGAGTCTAGAGCCAAGAGATTCATCAAAAGATCTCATAGGAGCACACGATATTATTACACTGGTTGTTCTACATCAATGGACGCCAATGTAAACTTTAGAGTCCTACGCAGGTCTTAGCAATCTGCCAGAACGTTTATGAGAGAATTTACTTATGTATTTCTCAATGATTGAACGGAAACTCCTGCCAGGGTCAACATCAAACAGCCCTGACAGCAGGTCACTTCGGTAATCTCTTGTGGGTTACGCGTAGTGTTACGGTGGACTCAAACGGTCTACAGTCATGGGGTGATCTCCAGCGACTCACCTAATCGTGGGTGTACTTCGGTATGTCTGTGTAAGCTCTTTCGAGGGTATCCGATTAGGAACGGCCATGGTAAGGGTTGGAGAAAGTCTTCACAATATGCTGTTGACAATCTCTAATTCCGAACCTGTAAGTACCGGATGTTTTATTGCTAACTGTTTTATGCAGGTAGAACCACCACACTAGTTTCCACATGCTCATACATACATCTCAAAGTCAATGGAAAGTTCTCACTAAGATCCAAGGAAAGCAACAGTCAAAGAAAGATTCTACGCCAAAAAGAAGAATCTACAAAGTAAAGTGATAAAGATCAATGTGAAAGAACAGTGACAACAAATGTACGTATGGCAAAGACTAAAGATGTATGAGCATGTTGGAAAGGCGATTAACCTACATAGACGAAGTAGTGACATAAGGCAGCTGAACAACCACAACAACAAAGAACAAAGAAAAGTCATCATACAAAGATCACAAAGCATGAAGGAACAAAGAACGATGAACATGGAATTCTAAAGACGTCAAGAGCAATAATGTTGAAGTTTAAAGATAAAGACGAAGACGTCACGCAACCTTCAATGACCAACACTTAGGGGGAGATTGTTAGCATCGTATTTTTATATTATGAAGTGTCGGTCATTATATTCCTGAATCGTGTAATAGGTTGCGTAAGAAAGTATTTCAAAGTTGTTTGTTCATGTTTATTAGAAAGATAGAACTACAAGGGCTAAACTTGTAAAGGCATGAAAGCTAACATGCCTAGCTCTATATTATGTTTTGTAAACCTCATTTGAGAGGTTGGTTGATTATTTGGTAATAACACATAGTTCTTTATTTCACACACTTGATCCTCCCATCTCTCTCTCTACATCTCTCTTTCTCTCTCTAGATTTAGGTGAAGAAGGTCGTGATTTAGGTTGTTTCCGGGCTCCTACAATTATAAATTGTAGTATCGTGGGTGCACTTCGGTATGTCTGTGTAAGCTCTTTCGAGGGTATCCGATTAGGAACGGCCATGGTAAGGATTAGAAGGAGTCTTCACACTATGCTGTTGACGATCTCTAATTCCGAACCTGTAAGTACCGGATGTTTTATTGCTAACTGTTTTATGCAGGTACAACCACCACACTAGTTTCCACATGCTCATACATACATCTCAAAGTCAAAGAAAGTTCTCACAAAGATCAAAGGATAGAAACAGTCAAAGAAAGATTCTACGCCAATAAGAAGAATCTACAAAGTAAAGTGACAAAGATCAAAGTGAAAGAACGGGAACAACAAATGTATGTATGACAAAGACTAAAGACGTATGAGCATGTTGGAAAGGCGTCTAACCTACAAAGACAAAGATGTGACAAAAGGGAGATAGATCAACCACAACAAAGAACAAAGAACGAAGTAAAGTCATTTATCTAAGATCACAAAGCATGAAGGAACAAAGACTAAAGACTATTCTACAACGACACACAAAGTTCAAGACAAAGAACAAAGAAGACCTAATCACATGGAGCATCCTTCGAATGACCACCCCTTAGGGGGAGATTGTTAGCATCAAAGAAATATAAAGAAGTGATGGTCATTCTCATACGTGTAACTTCATAATGTGTCGTAGAATATAGTCAATAGAATAGTCAATGGGCTTATGGTTTGAAATAATCTAATAGGTTAGTATTACAAGTTAAATAATAATATGTAAAA
>LBNU01019637.1:3704-26396 GCA_014162995.1 Artemisia annua
CTTGGGGAGAAGAGAAAGAGAAGCTTTGTGATTGATTCAGATGAAGAACCAGAGGAATCACAATTGGATCCTTTGGATGTACTAGCTAATGTGGCTCATCAAGTTACTGCTTCTTCTCCTAAGGAAGCTTCACAAAGGACAACTATTCAGTTCAGCAGAAAGAGAAGAAGATTGTATCTGGCTGAGACACCTAAAGTTGCTGCTGCCCAAGTTCCTACATCTTCAGCAGGACCTTCAGTGGTATTTGTTGCTGGAAGAACTCATGTTTTGGAATCTGATTCTGCTGGTGCTATTCCTGCTGAGAAAGATTCTACTTCACCTGTTTCTCCTGCTGCATCTGCTGAGGATATATCTTTTGTGGATCTTTCTCATGATGATCTACCTACTGAGCCATCTCCAAGTCATCCAACTAAGAATCTTTCTGACAAGGGCAAGGCTACTCTAGCTGATGAAGTGATTGATATTGGTTCCATGAATGCTACTGATATCAGTGAGCAAGCAAGAATGCTTAAAGAGTATGCAGATATGATGAAAAGCAAAGCTCTTCAAGAGAAGTTGTCAGAGCAGTTCACTTCAAATCTACCTCCTGCAAGACAAAGAGAATTGGATGCTCAATCCATTCATTTTACTGATGAGCAGTGGGACACCTATACTATGCAAGCTGCATCAAATTCCAACCTTGCTCAGAGTATACTAGGAGTTGATTTTGACAATGATAATTTTCCTGCTCAAATGGTGGCACTTGGAGAACAAAAGAAAAAGGCTGCAGCTGAGAAGAGGAAAGCTATTGCAGCACAAAAACAAAAGGAGAAGAGAGAAAAACCAAAGACTGCAGCTGAAGAAAGGAAATACATGAGGGAAGTAGTCTACATGCAGAGTACATCCATTTATCAGTCTGATTTGACAAGGAAGCAAGTTAGAAATTTGTCTGACTCTGAGTTGGTAAGGCTTTATAATGTGGTAATGAGAAATGTTAAACCAATTAAGAGGACTGCTGATGTTTTGGATACTCTTGCTGCAAAGAGATCCAAAACTGCTGAGGGTGTGGTTGAATCTACTGAAGGTATACATATAGATGTTCGATCTACTGAACCTTCACCATCTATTGACATACAGGATAAGTCTTTCATTTCTCCTGATGAGGGTTTGGCTAGTCAATCCTCAGCAATACCTGTTTCTACTGATGTTTCTCTGGTTATTGTTCCTCCTGAAGTTTCTTCTGATCCTGCTGATCCTCTTCCATCCAGTCCTATGAAGGACAGTACTGTTGCTGTTTCTTTTTATGTATCTGCTGCTCTCGTTCAACATGTTTAGTTTCTGCGGACTTAGTAAAACCGCGTATTATGTAATGTAGTTAGGATATGCATGAGTTATATTAGGAAAAGATAATGCATATTATTTAAAAGTTTATAGAAGATACGTTTCTTGGGAAACGGTTTAGGTTAGGGTTCCTTTTCTATAAAAGGAACACAAGTTTATGTTTGATGTAACGAACGAGTTTATAAGTTTTCAATATATAATCCATAGAGGATTAAGCGTTCTTAGTATTTATTGTTTATGCTTGTATTTGTTTTCCGCATTAGAGTACAAGCTTCGGAGATTCTCTATTAGAGTGTTTGTGATTACATAGACACTGCTAACGATCAACGAGAGCTACAAGATCTATCAAGGTTAAATAGATTCAACATATATTGAAGTGTTTAAGTGTGAAATCCATTGTTCTTGTGTTCATCTTAAGTTATATAATATATTCCGCGTATTATATAAGTTGCAATTCAAGTCAGCTTCTATATTAGATCGTTTGGTCAACTGGGATCAACACTACTTTATCTAACGTCTTTAGAAAAGTAGGATAGACATAATTAATCATTAAGGGTTTACTACCCGATAAGATTAGAGCCAACGAGAAAGGGTTGATTATATACACTTCATATAAAACTAGCAATAAAACAAGTGACAAACTACTTAATCATAAGGACAGGTCTTCTTATTATCTCAAGTATCTATCTGTGTACGTGATTGCTATTCACTGAATCGTGTAGATTAGTTTAGTTTAGTATTTAGTTACAACCAAAACCGTGACAGTCTCCCAGGCTGAAAACCCCCTTTATGTTAGATTAGGTTGTACGGTTGACTTAGGTTGTAAAACTAACTTAGATATTAAAATACTGATTAGAATAACTAGATAATACGTTCCACTCTTAGTGATCAACACTCTACTTACCATTATATTCATACTGACCGGGTACACTGCTCGTTAAGTGTGTTTGTTATTGATAAGTCGGCTAAATATAAATTTAAAACTTGAGTAGGCATTAATACTGCTAAACCGCAACGACATACACAGCGCATCATCATGTTACTGGTTTAACTAGTAATGAGATTAAGTACTGATTAAGAGATAAATTTGGGTTAACGATGGAGGTTATGGATGTTGGGTTGAAGCTTATGAAGGGGTCTCATCTCATCTCGCGGTCTTTATATTTTTTATCTCATTGGTTATCTCTACTCCTTTATCTTTTTTCTAGTATGTCAATTTTTATCGTCATGTTTGTTAGTTTTATGATTAGTTTAGTTTTACTTTGCATTATGTAGTAGATTTTTATATGCTTGTTAAGTGAGTTATGAATTGAGATTTAGGAGTGAAAACTTAGAAATTATTGATTGATAATCTTTTGGTTACTTGGATAGAAGTTGGTTGTTTCAACGTGCAAAAGCCGTTGGGGTAGTTGATTAAATCTACTAGTTTTGCCAAGATAAAAGTTTATTTTCATAATAAACCAACGTTGTGATAAGATAGTTTTTATTTTTAGACGGATATCAATTAATTAATTAATTAAAATGATAATTCACACTTAATGATATTTTAACCTCACTTGACAAGTATTTCCTTTATTATTATCTTTTTAGATCATTTTATTATTGTTTCACTTCTTGTTTTTCTTTTATTAATAATTAATTTAGTTATTACCTCATTTATACATTTGTCGTTGTCGTTTTAGTTGCCTTATTATATGCTTTTTAGTGTAGAATTACTTTTCCTTGTCCTATACTCTTTATTTTATCACTATTCACTTCACTCGATCTCGAACTTGAACCAATTTACCATTTCACACCTCGTCGGGACTTAACGACCCAGGGATACACTATACTCACCGGAAAACGTGTGGTTTAACTACTTTGACTATTTCTTGGTTAAAGTTGACTTTCTACTGAGATCATTTTGGCGCCGCTGCCGGGGATCGAACCCGGGTCACCCGCGTGACAGGCGCGAATACTTACCACTATACTACAAAATGATCGCAATAGAAAGTCAACTTTAACCAAGAAATAGTCAAAGTTGTCAAACCACGCATTTCCGGTGAGTATAGTGTATCCCCGGGTCGTTAAGTCCCGACGAGGTGTGAAATTGTAAATTCGTTCAAGTTCGTGATCGAGTGAAGTGAATAGTGATAAAATAAAGAGTATTGGACAAGGAAAAGTAATTCTACACTAAAAAGCATATTTATTAGGCAACTAAAACGACAACGACAAATATATAAATGAGGTAATAACTAAATTAGTTAATAAAAGAAAAACAACAAGTAAAACAATAATAAAATGATCTAAAAATAATAAAGGAAATACTTGTCAAGTGAGGTGAAAATATCATTAAGTGTGAATTATCGTTTTAAGAAATTAATTAATTGATATCCATCTAAAATAAAAACTATTTTATCACAACGTTGGTTTATTTTGAAAATAAACTTTTATCTTGGCAAAACTAGTAGATTTAATCAACTACCCCAACAGCTTTTGCCCGTTGAAACAACCAACTTGTATCCAAGTAACCAAAAGATTATCAATCAATAATTTCTAAGTTTTCACACCTAAATCTCAATTCATAACTCACTTAACAAGCATATAAAAATCTACTCCATAATACAAAGTAAAACTAAAATAATCATAAAACTAACAAACATGACGATAAAAAAAAACATACTAAAAAAAAAGATAAAGGAGTAGAGATAACCAATGAGATGAAAAATATAAAGACGGCGAGATGAGATGAGACCCCTTCATAAGCTTCAACCCAACATCCATAACCTCCATCGTTAACCCAAATTTATCTCTTAATCACTACTTAATCTCTTCACTAGTTAAACCAGTAACATCACTAGCATTAAAATTATTTTTGAAATGAAAAATTGACAATATAATAAGAACATGACTTAATTTTAAAAGAAATAAATTGATATTTGAAACAAAAATCATCTACGAAAAGCTATATGGTAGCATCCCAAAATATATGATTTAATAAACCTTAGACTTGCGAATGATCACTAAAAAGCAATTTTTGATTTAATGAAAATACTAAACAGAGAGGTTTAGACAAAAGCTATTTTAATTAAACTAAGTTTTAACATTAAAAGATATTTAAACGTTGGACTAGCAAAGGAAACATATAAAAGTTTGACTAACAATAAATGAACTTAAAAGGACATCAAATTAATAACAAAATCATACATAAATCTGAGATTCCAAAACATTTAAAGCGAGTATAATACGGAGTAAAAGAAGTAAATGAAAGGTGATTAATGGTTTTTTGTTGTGTTGGCAGATATCTCACCGACCCCAAGGATGGGATGGTGTCGGCTCCCATTGTTTTTTTGTTCTATGAAGCATTTTTATAATAGATCCCCTGAACCCTACTTTGTCACATGTCTTGTATCTTGACATTCGATGGGCCTAGTATATTTAGTTGGACCGACCAAGGCCAAGGGATCATAAATATCAAGTTGGCTGGGCTGCTACATATTAACTTGGTGTTTTGAACATTAATCTTCAATATCTTTTATAATGTCTCGTGAAAGTGCCTGAGTTTTGTCTTGTGCACTTTTCTTCGGGCTTTCTCTTCGTGCCTTTATTGGGCTTCAATAATCTTGCATAAATGCTCAAAATCTCATACTTTTGCATGCTTGCCGATTGTTCAAAATTTCTTGCAAAGCACCTATTGACTCGTAATTTCGTGCTCTTTCCATTCTCTTGCTCGGTTTGTCGTTTTCACTTGATTTTTTCTCCAATTTCCAAAATATCCGTACCTGCACAAACACAAAAACAAGCATATATTTGGCATTTTTAATATGTTTTTTTGTCTTTTTGGTCCGTTTAATAAGGTAAAATATATGTGTAATTTAACACATACCAAATCCCCCAGACTAAGTTATTGCCGTGTCTTCACGCAATGTAATCACTTCACGCTCTTGAGATAAATAATTTCATAACTCTTTTTACTAACATTGAAGAAGTAGCAAGATGTTCAAAAGAGATTACAAAATCATTTGTGCTCGAAACCGCCCCGTTTATCCATTTTATTATTTACACTAACTGTTTATATACTTTTTACTTATTATGTGATGGGATGTTGACTTTCATCATTTTTCAATAACGTTTAGGGTCACAGAGTAGAAAACACAGCTCATGGAAAAGTGTCCATACAGATAGAATTCATCGTCCCTGATTTTTCACAAGCTCCCCAAGCTAAACATAAAAACGAGATCACAGCTTAAATAAAAGTTAGATGCCGACACTACTCATGGAAGTTACTTGTGTAATTAACCTCGTGCTCCCATTTTCCTATTTTCCTCTATTTATTTTATTTTTGGTGAGAGATGAATTTCTTCATATTTTCTCGTTTCGATAATAATAATTTTTTTGGATAAAGATACCAAATTAAGACGCTAAGTAGTTTTCTATCTTTTCTCGAGAATCGCTGTTTTGAAAATGAGGTCCACATCAAGGAATCGGGATACATACACACTCATAGACATTAGTTGTGGAGAAATACACGTGCACCTCTCGTATCTGGTCCAGGACCATGCACAAGCACCTCACGCGCCATCAACTTGTCTAACAACTGAGAACTAATAACATAACTTTTTTTTGTTGATACATAACACGTACTATGGAGCTTTCTTATACGTTCTTGAAATGAGGATCCAAGGGGTTTAGACCAAGACCTCACACATTCCCGCAAAGAGGTTTGAAGCTCTGATCTAGAATTTCAACTCAACATGATTACCACTTTATTGCGCGACCTTGATGTGTACCCGATTTTTAAAACAAGGATTCTTTTGAAAAGATAAAGAACTAAGTTTCGTCAAAACATAATGTCTTTAATTATTCTTTACAGATATGGGGTGAGACAATTTTGTGGGAGCAAAAAGCCATAAGTACCTTCGATGAGCTCTAAAGAGAACCAACTACTCCACGTTTAGCATCTAACTTCTAAATGAACTCTATGTCAGCGGATCGCTGGTGCGAGTTTTCGATGCTTTAACTACCTGATGGTCACAAGTGCATTTCTTGAATCGCTGGTGCGTTTAGAATGGATGGTCATTTCCAAGTCACACACTAGATCGCTAGCGCGATAGTTAACTCATCTAATACTCGGATGGTCATTTCCTTTTCGACGCATAGATAATGGAACAAGCTACGGCTCAAGGCCCGGTCAAGTAAAAATTCTATTCCTACTCTACCCAGCGAAAAGTCAAACAAAGTGTCAACACTTATTGTATTTTTGCAAAAAATTTCAATTTTTTTTAAAACTTTTTGATGAATTTTTTTCAATTTTTCTAGATTTTTTTTGAGAAAAACTGGGTTACATGAGTAAACGGCACATGAAAAGTGCAAGACAAATCAAATCGAATATACCCCCAGACTAAAGTTAAACATTGTCCTCAATGTTTCAAAGGTGAGGGTAATCCTAGGTTGTATCTAAGGCCGTTTATTAATTATGCCAAAAGATAACGTTAGTCAATAAGATTAAGGATATCAGAATGATGAAGAATGAGACTCGAGTGGAGTAAGGACAAAACACGAGCACGAGAGCCTTCATGCCTCTGGAAAAATACATGTACAAACACAACAACCATACAAACGATGTAGAAGAGGTTGCCCCCTTCTCGTCACTGATTAGAAAATAGGAAGAAGATAGAGACATGGGTGAAAACCCATGTTGTGCTAATGTTTTTGTTCACTGAGTCACTAGCTTGACTCGATCCATGAATACATTGGTTCTTGGGGAAGTAACATGTGGAAAAAGACAATCTCCACCGGACATTCATTCAAAATGTTTGGATAAACATTGAAGTGCTTGAAAGTTCCACACCGATGAGATACCCCAATTTCTAAGAAATAGAAACGATATGCGGTGATTCCGGGATCAAAGATGGTATCCTCACTCCCGAAGGAGTGAAGAAGAGGAGAAGTCACATCAAATGTGATGAACAGGAAAAAGATTTTAATCACAATTAAAATTAATTCATCATTTTCAAAAACATAATTTTCAATAACTTTGTTTTGAATATCATTATTAAAGTTCATTTGTTTATCAACAAAAACATCAGGAGGGAGGGGTGGGGTGCTGTCATCAATAAGTATGTCTCCATCCATAGTAAAATCTTTCTCAGGATCAAAATGGAAATGATCATACTCCGGAGGAGCTATGACATGATAAAATTCACCAAAGGACTCCTCGAGAAGATAATCACTCTTATGAAGTACGTATTTGAGCTCGGGCTCTGAATGGATAGATGGAGGTGGGACTTGTGCGGTACTTTGTGGGCTATAAATTTGCACCTCGTCCATTACTGTCTCTGTATCTGACTCATCACTTTCCTCGTTATGAATATCAAAGATAGGATTGTCGGATTTGAAAGTAAACTGAGAATCAAAATCAAACAAAGGATTTGTGATAGTCGTGGTCAAAAGTATGTGAAGTAGAATCAAGAAGATCGAAAGGTTCCTCGGATACCCTTGGGATTGGAACAAGGTCATCAATTTCCTTAAGAGAATTAATTTTGACCTCCTTGTCCCCCATTAAAAAGGTATCTGAAGGTTTCTTAATGAGTGGATCGATCTTAGAATTCTCTTTTTCAAAAGGTTCATCATCATCACTTTCATCCTCGTTAGAGTANCGAAAGGTTCCTCGGATACCCTTGGGATTGGAACAAGGTCATCAATTTCCTTAAGAGAATTAATTTTGACCTCCTTGTCCCCCATTAAAAAGGTATCTGAAGGTTTCTTAATGAGTGGATCGATCTTAGAATTCTCTTTTTCAAAAGGTTCATCATCATCACTTTCATCCTCGTCAGAGTATGAAGAGTAAATAGTGTTAGGATGACATGGTCCTTGTTGGCAATATTGACTTATATAACTTTCTTGATCGCCAAGGACCTCAATTTGTGCAATCTTTGCGGAAATGTAATCAGAATAATGAGCACTCAAATCAGTGGTAGAGTTATACCGAACATCAGCGTCCCATTGATAGTGATGATGTGTCATACTCTCGATCAAGTCGTAAGCTTCTTGTGGAGTTTTCCGCATGAGATTGCCACCGGCAGCCAACATGATTTTCTCTCGATCAATCAAAGTTATACCATGATAAAAGGTTAGAATTTGATCAAGACGCAAAATTTGGTGATCAGGACATTTCCGTAACAAAGGTTTGAATCTTTCCCAAGCTTCAAATACTGACTCCATTGGCAATTGCCAGAAATTCAGAATGTCTTTCCTAAGCTGCACCATTCTAGAACGTGGAAAGTATTTTGAAAGAAACTTGAGGAACATCTCTTCCCAAGTATGAATTGAATGGGTTTTAAGAGTATAAAACCAAGATTTAGCATGGTGAGATAAAGAGAATGGAAATAGATTCAAACGAATGCTATCTTGAGAAACTCCATTTTGTTTCATGTATTGAGTGATAGATATGAACTTGTTTAGGTGCTCATTTCCATCCTCATCTCGAAATCCCTGAAATTGGTAGTTTTGCCGGATCAGTCGAACCATATGATTTTTCAATGTGAAATTGGTTCCAGGAACTGATGTCGGAGTGATCAGTCCTCCTCTACCGATTAATGATGGACGATAGAAATCGTCCATAGTCCGAGGATCATGGGGATGAGATGGTGGAAAATCGATCATTGTGGAGAATTAAACAATGAGAGGGTGAAAAGATAAGAATTAACCATTTAAGAGGATAACGAAGATTATTTTTGGGTTTTTATAACGGAAAAAGAAACTAAGATAAATGAAACAAAATTTAAAACCAATTTTGAAAAAGAAATTTTTTTGAGATTTTTATATATAGGAAAAACAAAAGGATATTCACAAATTAAAAAAAAAAAAAAAAAAAAAAAAAAAAAAAAAAAATAACTGTCCATAGAGGTCTTTAATCAGCTATCTGCAAGCTTAGGAATCGATAAACGGCTTACTCCTTCCCGACGGAGGCACAAAAATTGGCTTCGATTATTATAGTAGTACGTCTATAGACTAGACAAGACCTTAGCCGGAAATAGCTAATGAGGTCAAACTACGTATCAGTAGTACTAGAATCCCGAGGTTGTGTCCGGTGTGAGTGTGAATGCGAAAATAACGTTTTGTGATCAGGTGATTTGAATGGGGTTTAAAGAGAATTTGGAATTTCTAAACTAAATTGACAAATAAAAACTTCAAAATAACGCAAGTAAATAAATAGCGTAAGCATGTAAATCACAACTAAACTTAAACATAATCTAAATAAAAAACGTAACACGTAAAACTTAAAAACGTAAACTAAAAGGGAAACTACCTAATAAGATATTAAGCTGGAAACTAATTTTACTCTTAACAGTTGGTAAAGAAAAGCAAGCAACAGAGAGAGCTTACAGTTAGGTTTGCAAACAAGCTTAAATAAGCTCAATTTAGTTACGTACCCATAAATAAGCTACTAAGGCACTATTCTTACTTACATAGATGAAACGAAACTATCCATAAGCTCTTAAGTCAACCAGCAAGCTAGGAGGGAAATAAGTACTTTAACAGATAAACAACAAGAAAAATATACCGTTTGGCCTCACAAGCTACCAATAAGCTGTCCTAATGGGGAAATAGATAATGGCCACTAGGGGAGTCCTAGTAAGCACTAACGGGGATAGAAATAAGCAGTTGCATAAACCTAAAAAGCACTAATCCTAGCAATAACTATACTATGGCTGTAAAAAGGGGGGGGGAATGGCTTTAGGCTAGTCAAAAGCTAATAAGAAGCTACTATAAAAAATCAAAAAAAATAGGCATCAATTAGCATACCAACCAAACATCATGCTTACCAATGTTTATCTAAAAAGGACTAATATTGAGCAAATGAAAAATCAAAAACCACTTCTGGTCTGCACATTTACTTGACAGATTCGGCTCTAACGGGGCTAGTTTGGGCTAAATTTTAAACAAGAAAGGGATTAAAGCTAAACTAAGTTGAGATTTGTGAAACCTACACTACTGAATTTCTATAAAACCAAAAACAAGTGCTAAATCATAATCCTACCTATCTAAAATATGAATCAAAAAGGGCAATTGGATTGTTTGCAGCAGTTTTGTGAGAGTGGGTCAAAAATGACTTTTTGACCAACAAACCAAATATGCCAGATATTTCTAACTTACACTAACCTATTGAAACTAGATTGAAGCAAAAAAAACAATATAAGAGCAAAATTTGAGATTCTACCCTACTGAGTAAAAGAAAACAGTTAAAAATAAAAATTTTGGAAACTTAACTCAAAAGCTATTAAATGGAGTTAAAAATGATGGAACTTGACTAAAATCTACTAAAACAGAGGATTAAAGCTGATTTAAGTTTTGAAAAAGGGACAAAATGGTTTTTAACTAGAAAAATGGCTTGTGCCAAACACTCCTATATGGGACAGTTTTGGATTAATAACTAGCTATGGTTGATTTAAGCTACAATATTGAACACAAATGACTTAGTTAACTTAATGGCTACTAGGAAAGCAATTTTCAACAAGATAAGCAGTTTTGACAAGCAAATGAGCAAAAGCTATTAAAAGGCTAGATTTGAAAGTAAAAAAGAAAGGGATAATTACTAATATGGCCAAGTTGCCCAAAGTTTGGGGATTTTTGACCTCAAAAAAATAATTCCGCCTTTGGCCAGTTGCCCAGGGCAACTTTTTAGGGGGGACACGTGTCGCGCCCATGGGACAACAAGTGTCCAAGTTGCCAAAAATTTGAAAAAGTTGCCCTGGGCAACTGCTACTTGTCGGCCCAAAAAACCGACACGTGTCCCTCGCTAAAAAGTTGCCTTGGGCAACTAGCCAAAGGCGGAATTTTTTTTGAGGTAAAAAATCCCCAAACTTTGGACAACTTGGCCATATTAGTAATTATCCCTAAAAGAAATTTGAGAACTTGATCTTAAACTTGAATTAATAAGGTACAAAACTTGTAATAAACTGAATTTAAAGCTTAAAAACTATACTAATACTAAAGCTAAACTACTCCTACTGCTAAACTACTACCCTACTCCTATTTTATACTACTGAGGGAATTCCTTTTTGCCTTTTGCTTTGTCTTCTAGCTGTTGTGTTTTCTCATTGAGTAAGAGGAGCTTTGGACCACACTTGTGTTTCTTTTAAGTCCATCACAACCTTTGGATTGGCTTGGGGCCAAAGTTTACATTTTAAGCCATAGGATCATGTGGGAGATGAGGGATTGCTGACTTGGCCATTGATTGACGGGAAATCATTTGATAAACTCTTGTCATAATCTGGGTGAGCTGGAGAGACAGTGACAGGGTGGGGATTGGTTTTTGGAGGGAAAGGATTTTGGGTGAGTTTGTTTGACTCAGTTTAGTCAATGGGTGAAAACAGGGTTACTAGGGTTAGTGTTTTATATTTGAGTTTGGGTTGGGTTGGGTTGGGTTGTGGTTTTGGTTGGCTTAAAGGGGATGGTGGAGTTGGCTGAGATAGTTAACAGGTTTAAGGGGAGTGAGTGACTTTTGGATTTAGTTTTGTGTTTGTTTTTGGTTTAGTGTAATTTAGGCGTATTAGGATTATTAGTAAAAATAATAATAGGTTTTAAATAAAATTGAATTTGTAGAAATGTTTTCGTAGTTAACTTTTTAATAATAATAATAATAATAATAATAATAATAATAATAATAATAATAATAATAATAATAATAATAATAATAATAATAATAATAATAATAATAATAATTTTGGGTGGGCCCGTTAGTGTGGATTTTCAGTTTGGTAGTAAGCTTGTTCTGAAAAGGGTGGCTAAAACCATTGAACTTATGGATGCTGTCGCTAAACTTAATGACCCTCAATGTGAGTTGTTGCTACTCCGTGTATGTGCTGGTATTTCCAAGTTGTATTTTTCTATGTGCACATGTTCCCCCCGGGTCTCTGAGTGTGCTCAGGTCTCTTTTGATGCGGCACTTCGTTCTTCGTTGGAGCGTATTGTTACTGTTAGGAATACGAATTTTGTATAAGGAAGATTCGGTCACCCATGAGAAAGATTCGGTCACCCCCGACATGATTTAGCATTTTTTAGCTCGTAGTTGTTAAATTAGTTAGTTAAACGTAGTATAGATGTAGATTAGTTCACGGAAGAAGGACGAGTCTTTACCCACTGTATGCCTGATCCGCAGCCCATGTGGCACGCCCTAAGAGGCAAACACTCATGTATATAAACCCCTCTCCCTCCTTGGAGAGGGTAAGCCTTCTCATAATTCTATTTTTTTTTGGTTTTCTCTCTAAGGCTTCACTTCTTTCTCTCTCTACTTTCTCTCTCTACTTTCTCTTTCTACTTTCTCTTTCTACTTTCTCTCTCTAGAATTTCTTTCTTTGTTTCTTACCTTCAACGAGCCAAAACACAAGTATATTTGTGTTTGTGATGTTATCTAGTATTCTACAATTGGTATCAAGAGCCATGGTTACATTCTAGGGATCTTAGAACTTGTGGTTTATGGTTTGTTTTGGTTTCTACTAGTTTAGGGTGGTTTTTAATCATTTTGGTGCTTGTTCGTGGTGTTTCTTGTGATCTTTCTTGTACTTCTAGGATTAGAAAGGTTAGACTCATCTAGTTTATCAGTTGTTTGGACCATATCTAGTGTTTGTGATTTGTACAAATGGGTTTTGGAAACTTTTCTTGCCAGTGGTTTGCTCCACGTTAAAGTGTTCTTCGCAGCGGTTAGTTTAGGTATTCAGCGGTTAGTAGTAACGGTTAAGTACAA
This sequence comes from Artemisia annua, assembly GCA_014162995.1. Taxonomy (NCBI): domain Eukaryota; kingdom Viridiplantae; phylum Streptophyta; class Magnoliopsida; order Asterales; family Asteraceae; genus Artemisia; species Artemisia annua. Next base: position 16,753 of record LBNU01019637.1, read on the forward strand.
GTAGTGGAGCGAGCATTACGCTGTACTGTGTACTATTTCAGCGGTTAACTACCAGCGGTTTGCTTTTCAGCGGTTAGTTTGGGTGTTTAGCGGTTAGAAATAGCGGTTAAGTACAAGTAGTGGAGCGAGCATTACGCTGTACTTTGTACTGTGCTAGCGGTTTCCTTCCAGCGGCTAACTATTCAGCGGTTAAGTCAGTAGTGGTTACTTTGCTAGCGGTTACTCTGTCCAGCGGTTATTATAAGTCAGCGGTTTGTTTATCAGTGGTTACTGTATCAGCGGTTACTGTAACAGCGGTTACTTTGTTCAGCGGTTTGTTCATTTTAGCGGTTTCCTAGTTGACTTTAGTAAAATCCCGGGAAAGAATCTATTTCTCGGTTTAAGTCACGTGTGTTGTAAAATCCCGTCTAAAAACTCTTTCATCATGACTACTGTAACATCTATTGATGATATTCAAGCTGCTGGGTCTGACACTCGACCCCCCATGCTAGACAGAACTGATTATGAGTCTTGGTCACAAAGAATCCGTTTGTATTGTCAAGGGAAAGAAAATGGGAAGAACATTCTGAAATCAATTGATGAAGGTCCATTTCAAATGGGCACTACTAGAGATGTTATCTCCACTAATGAAGATGGCTCAGTCACCTTTGGAATTGATAGACCACGTACTTACAATGATCTGAATGAAATGGAAAGGAAACGTTATGATGCGGACATTAAGGCTTCAAACATTGTAGTACAAGGGCTTCCTAAGGACATCTACAAGCTGATTAACTTCAACACTGAGGCCAAGGCAGTTTGGGACAATGTCAAAACATTGCTTGCTGGGTCAGAACTTACAAAGGAAGATCGTGAGTCTCAATTGTACGATGAATTCGAGCACTTTAAGATGAACCCAAGTGAAAGCATCAATGATTACTATGTCAGATTTCACAAGCTCGTGAATGACATGAGAATGATCAGAATGACAATGCCCAACATCCAACTCAACTCAAAGTTTGTCAAAAACATGTCTCCAGAATAGGATCGGTTTGTCAGGACTGTGAAGCTTAACAAAGGACTAAGAAAAACCAACTATGAACAGCTCTATGCCTATCTCCAACAACATGAGAAACATGTTATGTATGATCGTCAGCTAAGAGAGTAATTTCACCCCTCACATGACTCTCTTGCTCTAATCTCCAGTGCTCATGGACTTCAACAATTCACAGCTGACTTAGTCAATCACCCAACCACAACTCAAGCAACGCAGAATCAGTCTTTTCTTGGTCAAACTCCCATGCAATCAGCAAATGTCATGACTAACTCACAAGCAACTGGGAATGCTTGCATGGACAAGAGAATTGACAACTGATCGTCGCAGAACTAGCTATGAAAGCAAGAACCACTAGGTATCGTTGTCCCAACGAGCGTTGAAATTGATCTAGTCACTCAAGTCGTGAGTTATGTGAGATGAATGGTTTAAAAGATTTGAATTTGTTTTAGTTATACTACGAAAGGTTTGCATAATATTTAAATGAAATAAAGGACGGTAAGGAAAGAAATACGTTTAACTAGAATAGAAAACATGAGACTAAGTAAAGCGAAAAAGAAATAAAAGAAATCAACTAAGAAAGAAAGAAATAAAGAAAATGTTTTTGTTGTTTTGTATTTTAATTAACGGAAAGAAAATTAAACTAAGTTAAAAGGTTAAAAAGAAAATCTGGTAGAGTAACGGTAGGAATTGAATCAAAGAAAACTCCACTTGATAAACAATGGAGTGTAAATAAGCCTAGCTCGGCTTAAGAAATAAACAAGACACGACAATAAAAGACTAAGACTCGAAAACTAAAGCGAATAAAAATCCAAACTCGCTACCTATTAAAAAAGGAAACTCGCTATCCTGAACTTGGGACCAAACTCGCTATGTAAACATGGAGACCATACTCGCTATGCTACTTGATAAACTAAACTCGCTAGACATATTACAAGAACGAAACTCGCTAAGGTTCAAGAAAACAAACTCGCTAGACCTTACTCAAAATTTGAAACTCGCTAGACTTTAAAAATCAACACTCGCTACTAGCCAAGCTTACAAACTCGCTAGCATGTAAAAAACAGCTTACTCGCTGGACACAAAATAGAAAATATACTCGCTAACCTATCAACACCCCATACTCGCTACTAAACCCTAGTTACCAAACTCGCTATTTTGGGGTTTAAGGAGTACGAAACATATTTTTTACGTGAAATTTTTATAAAAACTTAATGAAAACTTGTTTAGACTCAATATTAAGCAAGACCAATACTCAAAATAAGCTATAGAAAACGCAACTAATCAAAATAAGCAAAACATATTTCTAGGGCTTGTAACTAAAAAGCTAGTTTAGACTCAAAATAAAGATTAAAAGGCTAAATATAACGACTTTAAAACTTGTAAATACGCTAAACAAAAACGTAAATAAAGCTCTCACAAGCTAGCAAAACCCAAATAAGCTCAAGTCATAATCATAAGGCACGAAAATCACTTCTCATGCAAAGGTGGTGCAAGACTTTTGTAAGCTTATATTGAATCAAGATAGAAGTAAGAAGCTTGAATAAGATGAAAAGAAGATGCAAATAAGCTAGGAAATAAGCAAAGTAAAAGACTTGGACATGAAATAAAAAGCTTGCATAAAAATCTTACACTACAACATGAAAATAAACTAAATTCTAACAAAAACTAAAAACTAAAACTCTAACCAAGACTAAAATGAGGCCATGGGGTGGTATTTAAGGGAGTCTAGGTGACTAATCCCTTGTTTTACATTTTGCACTTAGCCCCTTAGTCTTTATAATTTTGTTCATACAAAGCATAAACTAGAGATACGACACTATCTTAACTTTCTAAAACACGACTATAGTCCTTGTAACTTTGAGGTGATGAGTTGACGAGCTTTCCAAAGATCTTCAATAATGTAAAAGTGATCACTTGCTCGGATTTAGAAAGTTATAGCTTCATAATCATCAATGAGCTTTGATTAAGTGTCTCTTGTACTTTCTTGAGCCTTTGAGAAATAATTCATCTTCACGGGCTTTTCATGAGTAGATTTATTCTTTTGCTTCTCTTTCAAACTCTTTTCCACATCTCATGCTCTTTTTGGGCTTTTAGGTTGCTTTTTGTGATGTTTTAGCAATATCCATACCTGCACAGTCATAAACACAAAAACACGATATCTTTGGCTTTTCGCGTTAGTTTTTGGTCTAAAATAGTCTAATAATGGTGAATAAAAGGTATGTGAATAAGCACATACCAAAATCCCCCCGACTAAGGTATTGCGTGTCCTCACGCAATGTAATCACATCACGCCTTAAGGATAAATAATTTCAAAACCTCTCCTTACTAACTTTGAAAAGTAGCAAAACGTTCAAGAGAAATTCGAAATCATTTATTCCCTAAAACGCCCCGGCTTTCCGTTTTAGACTATGTACATCACATATTACACTATTTAGCATATGACGGTGTGAATGACTTTCATTATCTTTTGATAACGATTAAGGGTCATAGAGCAAGAACACGATTCATAGAAAAGTGACCGATTGGATAAAATTCATCATCTCTGATTTTTCACAAGTCCCAAACTAAGTGCAAAAAACGAGATCACCGCTTACTTAGACGTTAGATACCAATACCACTCATGGAAGTTATTTGTGTGTGGTCACCTCCCGCTCCCAAATCTTAGTGCATCTAGAATTTTTTAATTGATTTGAGAGATGAATTGCTTCATATCGTTTCAATATGATTTAGTCCGATAAAGATATCAAATTCAAACGCTAAGTAGTTATCGATCTTCCCTTAAGAAGGTTTGCAAGAGAAATGTGGTCCACATCAAGGATATTGGATACATACAAAGACTTTGGAATACATCATAAATAGACATAAGTTGGCGAGTACATTTCACGTGCACCTCATGCGTCCAATCTAGGATCGTAACATGCACCTCACGCGCGACCAACTTTAGTCTTAACACTAGAACTCTTGGTCCATAAATCTTCAACATACATCCTTATTCTTTCTTTATTTTTTTCTTTTTCTTTTTCTTGATACTTTTTTCACTTTTTTCTTTTTTTTTCTTGCCTTAGTAACTTCTCAACTCCGAACCTTCACGGTTTCAATCCAAGACCTACCGCCAACTGCTAGGGTTGGAATCTAGGATCCAAGGTCCGATCTCAATCCGAAGTCTTAAAGCACCTTAGCTCATACATAACAACGGGCTTTTGGGTAGCTCCGAAACCTCATGCGTACTACGCTTATACAATACAATACAACTCAACTGGCGTGTATCCATGATGTGTACCCAATTTCCCAAGCAAAGATTCTCTTAAGAAGATAAAGAACTACTCATCGGCTAAACCTAACATCTTTAATTATTTTGCACAGATATGGGGTGAAGCAATTTTGTGGGAACAAAAAGACATGAGTACCTTCGATGAGCTTTAAAGAGATCCAACTACTCTATGCTTAGCATCTAACTTCTAAAGAAACTCTATCATTTCACGTTCTCCGCAAATTTAAAATCTCAAATAATGAGATCCGCGAATGCTTAGCCGATAATCAAGCCATGCATATATAAAGTAAAGTACGGGAGCCGACAAAAGAGTAGCTCCTTGTGTACAAAACTAGCAAAAGCTTTTGTGATCATCATTGGTTAAGGGAACAAGCTAGGGCTCAACACGCCCGGATCAAGTCAAAATTTTTATTCTCACTCTTACCTAGTAGGAAAGTCAAACGCGGTGTCAAAACTTTTATTCTATTTTTGCATAATTTTTATTTTTTTCTCATTTTTTCTTTGGAATTTTTCAAAATTTTTCAATTTTTGTGGATTTTTGAGGAAAAACGGGGTTGCGTAAGTAAACGACAAAGGTGAAAGTGCTAGGTCAATCAAATCGAAGATTCACCCCCCCAGACTAAAGATAAACATTGTCCTCAATGTTTTCAAGGTAAGGGTAATCCTAACAATAAATCTAAGGCCGTTTATTAAGTATGCCAAAGATACCATTAGTCGATAAGATTTGGATATAGGATTTCCAAGCAAGCAGCAAGACATGGGACTCGAGTGGAGATGAGACGATCCACGAGCACGAGAGTCATCATGAATTGGAGAAATCCTGCACAAACACAAACAACCAAGCAAACACAAGATTGGAAGAGGTCGCCCTCCTCGCGTTACTTATTAGAAACTAGAAAACATAGATGGATAAGCATGGGGTGCCTCCCACGAAGCGCTTTGTTTTTGATCATCGAGTCACTTAGCTTGACTCTATCCCCGAATTTAGTTGTCCTTGGGGAAAGTTTGGAGATCCGGGATCACCAAAGGTAGATCCCCTCCAAAGTAGTGTTTCAAACGATGACCGTTTACCTTAAAATGTTCCCCATTTTGGTTAAAAAGTTCAACAGTACCATAAGGAAAAACTTGGGCAACGGTAAACGGTCCAGACCAACGGGACTTTAGCTTTCCAGAAAATATTTTTAACCTTGAGTTAAAAAGCAAAACTTGATCACCGACATTAAAAACACGATTTTTGATTTTTGAATCATGAATCCGTTTTGTTTTCTCCTTATAAATCAAAGAATTTTCATAAGCTTGATCTCGGAGTTCATTCAACTCATTCAACTGGATTTTTCGGTGATCACCCGCGGTTTTTAAATCATAATTCACATGTTTTAAAGCCCAGTAGGCGCGATGCTCTAGCTCAATCGGAAGATGACATGCCTTTCCGTACACGAGCTTGTAAGGGGTACAACCAATTGGTGTTTTATAAGCTGTGCGGAAGGCCCAGAGTGCATCATCTAACTTGTCCGACCAAGAAGAACGATTCTCACCCACGGTTCTTTCCAAAATCCTTTTTAAACCACGATTCGACACCTCGACTTGACCACTAGTTTGAGGATGATAAGCGGTACTTAGTCGATGGGTAACACCATATTTTGACATAACTTTTGAAAATCGGTCATTACAAAAATGAGTTCCACGGTCACTGATAATAGCTCGAGGTGTACCGAATCTGGCCAACAAACTTTTCAAAAATTTTACAACCACTCGGGCGTCGTTAGTTGGAAATGCTTTTGCTTCAACCCATTTAGAAAGATAATCGACTGCCACGAGGATGTATTTGTTTTTGTTTGAAGATGGAAATGGTCCCATGAAATCGATTCCCCAAACGTCAAAGATTTCACAAACTTGGATGGAGTTTTGAGGCATCTCATCCTGCTGCGAAATTTTTCCTTGTCGTTGGCATGCGTCACAAGACTTCACCAGGTCCTGTGCATCGCGGTAGATCGAAGGCCAGAAGAAACCGGAGTCAAAAACTTTTTTAGCAGTAAAATTGGCACCATGATGTCCCCTTGTGGGTCCATTGTGGCATGCCATCAAAATAGCTTCGGCCTCTTTACCATGGACACATCTCCGAATGATTTGGTCCGCACAAATTTTGAACAAATAAGGGTCTTCCCAAAAATAATGTTTCACATCTTTGAAAAATTTCTTTTTAGCCTGGGTCGACATTCCTTTCCTTATAAAATTCCCCGCATGGTAGTTTGCAAAATCGGCAAACCATGGGGTATTAGAACCACCAAGTGAAACACTCCCAAGGGCTTCGAGAGGAAATGAGTCATCAATATCCTTTTTCTCGAGCTCGCCTTGGTGAGGATTTTCAAGACGGGACAAATGGTCAGCAGCTAGGTTCTCTGAGCCTTTTTTTATCTCTAATTTCAACTTTAAATTAATGGAAATGGTCCCATGAAATTGATTCCCCAAACGTCAAAGATTTCACAAACTTGGATGGAGTTTTGAGGCATCTCATCCTGCTGCGAAATTTTTCCTTGTCGTTGGCACGCGTCACAAGACTTCACCAGGTCCTGTGCAGCGCGGTAGATCGAAGGCCAGAAGAAACCGGAGTCAAAAACTTTTTTAGCAGTAAAATTGGCACCAAGATGTCCCCCTGTGGGTCCATTGTGGCATGCCATCAAAATAGCTTCGGCCTCTTTACCATGGACACATCTCCGAATGATTTGGTCCGCACAAATTTTGAACAAATAAGGGTCTTCCCAAAAATAATGTTTTACATCTTTGAAAAATTTCTTTTTGGCCTGGGTCGACATTCCTTTTCTTATAAAATTCCCCGCATGGTAGTTTGCAAAATCGGCAAACCATGGGGAATTGAATCACCAAGTGACACGCTCCCAAGGGCTTCAAGAGGAAATGAGTCATCAATATCCTTTTTCTCGAGCTCGCCTTGGTGAGGATTTTCAAGACGGGACAAATGGTCAGCAGTAAGGTTCTCCGAGCCTTTTTTATCTCTAATTTCAACTTTAAACTCTTGTAAAAGGAGAACCCAGCGCATAAGTCTTGGTTTGGCATCAGGCTTGGCCATCAAACATTTGAGGGCTGAATGGTCCGTATACACTATGCATTTCTTTAAAAGAAGAAATGGTCGAAATTTTTCAAAAGCATAAATGACTGCCAACATCTCGTTTTCAGTCGTGGTGTAATGAAACTGAGCACTATTCATGGTTTTGCTTGCATAGTGTATAGGTCGAAAATATTTGTCCTTTCGTTGCCCCAGGACTGCCCCAATTGCATAATCACTAGCATCACACATTAATTCAAAGGGCAAATCCCAATCGGGGGCAACTAATATAGGAGCCTCCGTCAACTTCTTCTTAAGGGTATTAAATGCTTCAATGCACTCATTGGTGAAGATGAACGGGGCTTCCTTCTCTAAAAGGTGAGTCAACGGTCGGGCTATTTTGGAAAAGTCTTGTATGAAACGTCTATAAAAGCCAGCATGACCGATTCCAAACTTCGAATTCCCTTGACGGTCGTAGGATGAGGTAATTTTGTGATAACATCGACTTTGGCTCGGTCGACCTCAATCCCGGCTTTTGAGATTTTATGGCCGAGGACTATACCCTCTTTAACCATAAAGTGACACTTCTCCCAATTTAGAACTAGGTTAGTGTCTTCACACCTTTGGAGCATTTGTTCTAAATGGGAGAGACAAGACGAAAATGAATCACCATACACGGAAAAATCATCCATAAAAACCTCCATTGTCTTCCTGATCATGTTTTGAAAAATGGCGGTCATACATCTCTGGAACGTGCCTGGGGCATTGCATAAGCCAAAGGGCATACGTCTATAGGCAAATGTTCCGTAGGGACAAGTAAAAGTGGTTTTCTCTTGATCGGGAGGATCAATGGGAATTTGAAAATAGCCAGAAAAACCATCAAGAAAACAATAAAATTCATTTCCTGCAAGTCGTTCAATCATTTGATCCATGAAAGGAAGAGGAAAATGGTCCTTTCGAGTTGCTTCATTGAGCTTTCGATAGTCGATGCACACTCTCCAACCGGTTACGAGACGTGTTGGAATAAGTTCATCATCATCATTCGTAACGACAGTCATACCACCCTTCTTTGGCACACAATGGACCGAATTTTGGTGCTATAATGGGTTATGGAGATTATGTGGTTGGCAATAGCGTGATTTCAAGAGTTTATTATGTAGAAGGGCTTGGGCACAATTTGTTCTCCGTTGGTCAATTTTGTGATTCAGATTTAGAAGTTGCCTTCAGAAAACACTCTTGTTTTGTTAGAAGATTGGATGGTGTGGATCTTCTGAAAGGCAGACATGGCACAAACATCTACACTATATCCATTGAAGATATGATGCAAGCATCTCCAATCTGTCTACTATCTAAAGCCTCTAAGAACAAATCTTGGTTGTGGCATCGTTGTTTGAACCATTTGAACTTCGGTACCATCAATGAACTTACTCGCAAAGATCTTGTTTGAGGCATGCCCAGGCTGAAGTATGAAAAGGATCATCTGTGCTCCGCATGTCAACTTGGTAAAAGCAAGAAGCATACTCACAAACCCAAAACTATCAACACCATTATGGAAGTTCTTCACACCCTTCACATGGACCTTTGCGGTCCCATGAGAGTGCAAAATATATTTGGTAAGAGATATGTGTTAGTGATCGTCGATGACTACTCTCGTTTCACATGGGTTAAATTCCTCAGATCCAAGGATGAAACACCTGAAATCATCATAAAATTAATCAAGCAGCTGCAAGTTGGACACAATAAAACTGTTAGATTCATCCGCACAGATAATGGAACAGAGTTTGTCAATCAGCAACTCACCCAGTTCTATGAAGATCAAGGAATTACTCGTCAAAGGAGTATTCTACGAACACCTCAGCAGAATGGAGTCGTAGAAAGACGAAATCGTACACTTGTAGAGGCAGCACGAACTATGTTAATCTTCTCCAAGGCTCCTATGTACCTATGGGGTGAAGCAATTACAACTGCTTGTTACACTCAGAATAGATCACTGATTCATTCCCTCCACTGTAAAACACCTTATGAGCTAGTACATGGAAGAAAACCCGATCTCTCATTCCTTCGTGTGTTTGGTGCATTATGCTACCCAACCAACGATGGCGAAGATTTGGGAAAGCTCAAAGCAAAAGCAGATATTGGAATTTTTGTTGGCTATGCACCTAACAAGAAGGGTTACAGAATCTACAACAAAAGAACCCGACAAATCATGGAAACCATCCATGTCACGTTTGATGAGCTGACCGAGCAAACGGTTCCTGAATACTCCAGTTCAGGAC
>LBNU01019638.1:10584-30461 GCA_014162995.1 Artemisia annua
CTCCTACTCCAGTTCACAATTTTATGCTATAAAACAAATTTCTACTCTTTAAATACTTACGGTTTTAAATTCAACAAACGTAAATTTTCATTCAAGAATTTAATGCCCGACATACCCGATTTTCTCAACAATTATTTTCAAGGTATTTTTATACTTTCAAAATTATTACACAAGTGCCAAAAATATTTCCTTGCGTCCAATGTAATTTCTTTATTCAAACCGTTTAAATACGCGTATCTTTCGTTAACTACTAAACCAATGCCCAATACTTATTTTTACTACCCAATACATTCAAAATATACACTTTTATATATACTAAAACATATTTTTGCTTTCAAATCTTCCACAAGTTTCATCCCATTCCCCATCTATATATTTTCAAGATACATTATATGACATGACTTAACTTGTGCACAAAATTTCAAACAAGGAACATAATCAATTAATGAGATAAGCTTCACCATACCTCCCCCCTCATCCCCCATTCCAATCGGCCAAAAATCAAGGATCTTGTCCCCAAGATTTTTTTTACCTTGATTATATATACATGTGATACTCATACAAGCACATTCATTTACCTACACATCTAGTACACCTACATTTACACAAAGAAAGAAAAATAAACACAACCTCCCAAACCCTTGAAACATTCGACACAACCAAAGAAGGAGAAAGGAAAAAGGAAGCTAGTTGGGCAAAAATCAAGTATACTAAGGGTAGATCACAAGGGCTAGAGTACTAATATTGGGGTTATACAAGTGTTTCATAAGTCTCATCTCACTAATCAACCTTGTAAGTAAACCTACTAATACTTCATGGTTTTCATGATTTTCATGCTTGTTAAGTATCTACACTTGTTTATCACTTGGTACATGTTGATAAATTTTAAAGCTACCATGATCCCCTTAGCAAAAGTTATGTCTTACATAAACTCTTATAACAAAGACACTTTATATAAACATATATGTTAATAAATGTGTAGATCTAAATATTTTTGAAGAATATATACATGGACTTTGAATATTGTTAGGTTTATATTTAGATCACTATACCTTAGTTGGAAAATAATGGGTGAACTAGGACTAGATATGGAGTGGTGGTTAAGTAGAATAGATGACTAGAAGATTTATAAAAATAGTTTGACAAGTCTAAAGACAAATCTGTCCTATTTGGTTTAATACAGAAAAATCAGTAACTCCCATGCCATATTAGACTAGAAATATAGAAAATAGACTTAATAATGAAAACATAGCCGCTTGAACGGGTTAAAACGGGCTTATAACGAAAAAGATATGCTATTTTCATGATTTACGACGAAAACTATATTTTCTGAAAATATTGAAGCTGTCCAGAATTTTCGAGCTATAAAAACTGAGGTTAGATGATGTCTAGACTAGCCGAGACCTTGAGAAGCCTAGAGTATACTTGAATACCTTCGCGGGGATATATAAAACTTGAAAAACGGAGCTAAGACGAGAAAGTTATGGCCTAATGAAGTTACGGCAAATTAAAACTATTTTGACAGCTTTTAATTTGCTATTAAAAGCTGATGGAAATTTTTAATAGTAATTTTTGACACTTTATGGTGTATTTTGGTTAAAATGACGTACATAAAAATGGTAGAACATTACGTATACTTATTAGGTGCGTTGGGGATTATCCAAAATACTTATTGACTAGACGAATAATGTTTAGTCACGAGATTAACAAGTTACATTTTCTAAAAAGAATAAATTTCCAAATAAAAGATCACATGAACTTAACTATATTTTTTTACGATAAATATTACAACAACATGTACAAGTGATAATGTAGTGTATGACTTGCATGCTTGACCTTGTTTTCGAACCTAAGACATATGTACTATTTAGGTTGCGATTAGAGTTACCGGACTTTACTTTCCATCTACTAATTTGTCCATCGGGAATTGCTTTTGCTAAGGTGAGTCATAGCCCCACTCGTACACTTTTATTACATGATTTCAAATACTTGGGGTGGAAATACACTGCTTTATTTTTATTGCGGACATAAGTACAAAACTGTTACATTGCCTAAGTTACCGATTACTGCCGCTTAAGTCCCCTTTATCATGAACCGTTAATTACTTGTAAGCGCGGATGTTATGAATAGATCTATTTGGGTTGACACCCCGTCCGGGTTGGTCGCGCCAACTTGTTAAACGGACGCATACCATTCGGATTAATTCCGAGTGCCTGGCAAACACTCATTTGGGGCATTATTATGCTTGATTGCATACGATTACGTCGAGCTTCGGGGTCATGAGCTTAAGGCATTGTATTTTATTTTTGGGTTAACATTGTATTTGTTATAATGGTTGTCCCTATTAAAAATCTTGTGTTCCGCGGATTACTTGTTTACTAAACCTATGATCTCACCAACAATTATGTTGACGTTTTAGCGTGTATTTTCAGGTAACTAAATGAAGTTTGCATAAGTATGTATGGAATGCGTATCGAGTCACATTTTGGAAGCACATCATGATGAAGATTTCTTTGCATTACTTAGCGTTTGGTTATGTATTAAAATCTTACATTTTGATGGTGAAACTCTGAAACTTAATGCTTTTGTAAACGCTTATGTTTAAATCAAACGCTTGTTTTAAAATGACTCACTTAGAGGTCATTCTTTATTTCCTTGTACTTTGTATTCCATGAACGTCACTCCCTCGGAATTCCATTCCGCTGCGACCCGATTTTGGGGGTGTGACATTAATCTCGATCTTTTCACGAAACTTTCCATTCACACCTCGTTGGGACACGACCTGGGAAATCACTTCCCGGTTTCACAAATAAATATCACTTTCACGAGTTTAGGAGGTAATCTTTTTGCTAAAAGGTTTAATTGTATTTCTCCACGTCTTGTTGTCTCACGATAACATTGACCTCACGTTTGTTGATATTTTGATAAATTGTTTTGCACAAAAACACAACGAATCAAATGGCGCCGCTGCCGGGGAGGCTGTGTGTCGAAAGTCTCGTAAAAGGTTTTAACGATTAGTCTTGTGGAACCTTCGCAAGAAGTTACCGCTTTCAAACACTTATAAAAAACCAAAAATATTTTTCTTTTATTTCTATATATGTATTATATCTATAAAAGATTAAAAACACAAAATGATTTTCCCGTTTTCTTTGTTTAATAATTACAACAAAATAAAAACAACCGCCGAAAACCAAGGCAGAACACCTACCAACTGGGGGTGTGAACATTAATAAGTTCCCAAACCAAGGATCAAAACTTGCCTTTGTATCACTTGCGTTTTGGAAAACTTTTAAACGATAAGCAAACTTTAAGAGGAGTCGAAACGGTATAGGGCGATCCGACGAACTTCGCCCTAGTGAGAGATCCATTCTTCTCTCCCGCTCCTTAAGAGTTAACCTTACGTTCTTGATTATTGGTTTAAGTTCCCTTGTCTTTTTGTTGGTCTCGTTTTAATTGTTATGTTTTTCGAAAAACCCAAAAATAATCTTTGTTTCCTCTTATGTGTTTAATTTTTATCTCTTTACCCTCTCATCCCGTTTAATTCTCGTCTTCTTATCCTCTTAACCGTTTAATTCTATCTTCTCATCCCTCGTTAATGTTTAATTCTTATGTCATCAATCGACTATCACTGTTTTCATTGTAAAGGTCCAGTGGATGACAATCTTCATTGTTACAAGTGCACATGTAGGCGGTGTGGAAGTAATATTAGAGACGGATTTTGTAAATGGTGCGAAGCAAATCCGAATGCTTTCAATGATTCTCAAAACTCTTCCGACTACCCTTCACAGCCCGAGATACGTGCTATTAACGGCAAACCGTCAAGACTTGATCCACACCTTTCACGATTTAAGGTTCGAAGTTTATCAAGCAAACGTACTGAGCTTAAAGTGGTGACTAAAAAGAACGACTTGCCTAATCTTCACGTTTATCAAGAACAAAAACCAGGGACCATAACGGAAGTGGTGAAAATTGCTAGCTCTAAGAGCACACCACTTGTCTCACCTCCGGATTTTTCAAAATGTTCTTCGAGACTTGATAATCATTCGGATTATTGTGTTGATTTTGATGATTCTTTGAATGGTCCGATTCCTTCTCTAATTCAATCGCTTATTCCTTGCATCGGTTGTGGTGAGCCGCTTTTCGGTTCACCATGTCGTTGGTGTACGTGTGAACGATGTGGTAATGATATTCGAAACGGAAGTTGTTTGTTCTGTGGTTCGAGGAATTCATTTGCTTATGATCCTAATCCGAACTCATTCAACGACTTTTCAAATTTTTCCAACTACCCATCAGATTCATATGAGCAAGAACCATATTATCCAAATCTCAATGATGCATCGTTTCAAAATACACCAAACTTTTCTTGTGAGTACTGTGGAGGTCCACACTTCAGCTCTGATTGTCAAACTAGGAATCAGTTTGTCTATGAACAGGTTCCTTGTAACAATCATGAATCTGGTTTTGACCAAAATCCACATGAATCACAGTCACATAAGTTTAGTCGCTATGACTACTGTGGAGGTTCACATTTCAGTTCTGATTGTCATATTAGGAACGCATCTGTCGATGAGTATGTTCCTTGTGACAATTATGACTATCCTTATCATGAACAACCTCCACATTACCAAATGAATCAGGAACCGCCTCAGCCAATTCCTCAAAATCTTCTCCTTGATCTTCTGGATTTAGTAAAAGAATTGAAGGAAGAACATGCCCGAGAAAATCATCATGAGAAAACTATGGTAGAATTATTGGCTGAAGAGCAGGCTGCTAAATTAGATGCCCAAATTGCCCTTGAAAACTCTATTAGAGAATCAATTGCAAAAGAAAAAGCAGCTAGATCTGGTTCTCAATTCCGTTTCATTTGTGATGACAGTGATGATGAAGATACCCTTGAAATTCTTCAATTTTATAAGGGCTCATCAGTTGAAACTGCACCCATGGAAACACAGGGAGAAAAGAATATGACTGGATCACTAGCAAAAGAACAAATGGATCTTGAAGAATCCATACATGCTAGCACGTCTCAACTCCCTCAGTCTGTTATCACACNGATACCCTTGAAATTCTTCAATTTTATAAGGGCTCATCAGTTGAAACTGCACCCATGGAAACACAGGGAGAAAAGAATATGACTGGATCACTAGCAAAAGAACAAATGGATCTTGAAGAATCCATACATGCTAGCACGTCTCAACTCCCTCAGTCTGTTATCACACCCGAAGTTCCCACTCACTCTCTAAGCATGGGGGATGAGCATCTTAGCACTGTTCCTGAAAAGGAATCGGACGAATTCATAAATTCTAGTGTTGAGAACCTTGTCCCAATCCCAAGAGAGTCACAAGGAATTCTTGATCATGTGTGTGATATCTCTTCCCCTCCTGAAAATCCAAATGATCAAATTGAGATGTTCTCCGATTCTGATGAGGATTGTTCTTTATCTTGTGGAGACATTGAGTATGTAGAGGCATCACTGCCTCATTCTGATGTTGACCCTCTTCTTGAGGAGTTCACAGATGAACTAACTCACATCGATCAACTTCCATCGGGAAGTGACGATGATCTCTTTGACTTCGAAGCCGATCTGGGAGAAATTGAAAATCTTTTAAATTCTAATCCCAACATCGAGCTTAGTGATTCACATACTAATGACAATTCTTTATCTTATGGAGACATCGGTTATGTGGAGGAATTATCTTCTGAGCTAATCAGCTTAGAAGAAGAGAATGATGAAGAAATTGAAACTGAAATCCAAGATGAAGTTCTTCGTGAAAAGTTATTGAATATCAATCTTCTCATTTCTGAAATCGAAGCTTTAAATGAAAAACCTATTTCATCTCCTATCCCCGTTGAGGATAGTGATCTCTTGTCCGATGATTCTATTCCGGAATTGGAGTCCTTCCGTTTTGATCATATGGGAGAGAAGATTAGTGGCAGTCCCGCTTCTCATTCTCACCTTTCTCTCCCCGAATATGAATCATTTACCTTTGAGGAGTTCGCCGGTGAACTCGCTCGCATTGATCCTCTTCCACCGAGAATTGAGTTGCTTGAGCAAAATAATCTCAATACTTTGTCTCCCGAGAATGACTCATCTTTTGAGGATTTTACCGTGGTTGATGTGTCCAACTCATTCCTCTCCGAGGATTAAATCTTCAAACCCGGTATATTACTTTTTGAGAAAACTCACATGGATGATTTGTCTTACAAATTGAGCTTGATTGATGAGATTCATAATATGGACATTATGAAGTCTCCTTTTGATGATGATGAGCTTATCATGATTGTGATCATGACTTTCTTTGCCTTCCTCACATTTTATGTGATTTCTCTTCTTCTTCATTCCCTCAGGAATGAGGATACTATCTTTGACCCCGTTATCATTTCTACTAGTTTTCACCATTAGAANTTCAAACCCGGTATATTACTTTTTGAGAAAACTCACATGGATGATTTGTCTTACAAATTGAGCTTGATTGATGAGATTCATAATATGGACATTATGAAGTCTCCTTTTGATGATGATGAGCTTATCATGATTGTGATCATGACTTTCTTTGCCTTCCTCACATTTTATGTGATTTCTCTTCTTCTTCATTCCCTCAGGAATGAGGATACTATCTTTGACCCCGTTATCATTTCTACTAGTTTTCACCATTAGAATACCGGTGGTTATCTCATCGGGGTGGAACTTTCACATGCTTCAAATGTTTATCCAAACATGTTGAATGAAAGCCCGATGGAGATTGTTCTTCCACATCTTGCTCCCCCATGAACCAATGAATTCGGGGTCGAGTCAAGCTAGCGACTCGGTTAACAAAAACAGTAGCAACTTTCATGGGTTTTCACCCATGTTTCTGACTTCTTTCTATTTCCTAACACTAAGTGTGGGGGAATTCCTCTACTGTGCTTTGTTTGTATGTTGTTTGCTCTTATTTTCAGGTTTCCCTTAGATCGTGATGATTGAAGCGCCTATTTTTAATCCAGCCGCCCAATATCCGATCTTGTTACTAATGTTTATCCAGGGATATCGTTTTAAATCCTTTTTGTGAAAAAAGATTTCGTTCCCACACTTGGCTAGTAGTATTACCTTTTTACATTCTATAGTGTCGGCATAATAGCCGGTACTTTGAATATTGAGGGCAATATTCAATTTTAAGTGTGGGGGGGAAATTCTAGCCGAATTTGATCACATGTGTACCTTCTAGTGCCCTAGTAATCCCGTTTTGGCCAATTTTTTTAGTGGAAGTGCTTTGCACTAACACAACAAAAGGTTATCAGTCCACCATGTCTAACATAAGGACTGGCTAATCCAAGAGCAAATGGCTCTTGGTAAAGATATCTCAAATCCGTTTATGGCTGACAATTTGCCAAAAATTTTACGGTATTCAACNGGTCAAAGGTTCAGTCAAACCATATGCCCTTCTCCCTCACCCGTTTACCCAGCAGTCTCCCACACCCACCATAACCATTACCACACTCCACCACCTTCACCTTAAAAGAACCCCAGATTGCAAACCCCAATCCCACTATCATTTTCCAAATCCCTACCTACCACATCCACCCTGGATTTCCAGCAAAAACATTTTCCCGCCAAAACGAAATTAAAGGCCAGGATCCAAGTTACTAATCCAACGATCCAGAAACAAGGTGGGAAAGGTGCCAAGGACCCCTGGAAGCTTATAAAAGAAAGGAAGAAAGAAGTAGAAAGGAGTTAGTTAAAAAAAACAGTTTAGTAGCTTAGTTTAGAATGTCGAATTTAATTTCAGTTCTAGTTTTCATCTTAAAAGAGTTCTAATTTACATTTTCAGTGTATTCCAAACTTGTTTAAATTATCAATCTCAGTTGCTAGTTCAAATTCCAGCTTGTGTTCTGTTTTCCTCTAAAAATCTCATTTCAGTATCAAAGTTGCTAAAAGTTGTTGATGACTGGTTGTTTAAGTTCATTTTAGTTAATGATAAGCTTTTATAGGCTTACTAAGCACTAAAACTAGTTCCAAGTCAAGTTTACTAAAAATACCAAAAATATAAGAAAAATAGTGGGAAATTCAAATATCAGTGTACAAGATGAATGAAGCATGGAGCATGGTATATTAAGGATGGACATGGGTTAGTAGCTTCTTGGGAAGCTTAAGGTAGTGCCGTGGTCCTTGATCTCTCAGTCCTTAGCTTGGTTCACTTGTAAGCTTAATTTTTCCATTTTTGGCATTTAACTGCTACAGTGCCTATTGTAGTGTCTATCTTGTCTATTTGTATTCATTTAGTGCATCTCAGTAAGCTTGTTGCTTATAATCATTAGCTTGTTCATTATATTCCCTTGATTTCACTTGTGCTCATTTACACTGCCACTTTTAGCATAATCAAGTTTTGTAGGTGCCTGCTGTTATTGTTTGTGTGTATGTGTTCAAATCAGTTCATCACACCACTAGGTTTGCTTATGCATCAAGTTTATGGTCCAAATTTTACCAATTGCTTCATAATTTTTCATAATCAGTAGGATTTAGGGTGTTTGGTTTTGCTTGATTCTTGCTGTTCTTGTTGTTATTTTGAAATCATTCCTGCTCTGTTAGTTCACCCTAGGCCTATATAGATCAATAGTAGCATAATGGCAGTAGGGTATAATATAAAAAGTCAAAATCCATTTTTTAAATTCTTATTTTCATTAACTGTTGAAAGATAAGTTTGCATAACCACCCATTTTGGGTCATTAGTGGGAATAATTGCCTAATTTCATCTTACATCAGGGTAAAACATCCTTTTGAGTGATTAGGACCCAATCAAACTTCACTGTAGTCAAATTAGTTCATAACTTTCTAAAGTCAAATCTCCAAGCTGAGTAAAATGGGACAATTTCTTGAAGCTTGCACAAGGTTCATTAATGATTGAATTCAGATAATTCTTGCTGTTTTGTAATCTTTGGTTGCTCAACTTTCATAATCAAAAAGAAAAATTGAATTTTAAACCCATTTGGTCACTTGAAAATAGCCTCAAAGTAGACATGTTGGCCTGTTCTTGCCCTGCACCCAGTTCTACCCATTTGATCCATTTTTCTATTGACCACAACTTGGTCAATTCTTGAGTAATTTCCTTGATCTTTGTTGTTTTAGATAGCCACCTAGGTTGTTTACATGTGTGTATTTTTAGATTTCCATTTAGTGCTTAATTTGTAGCTTATTTTGAGCCTTAATTTTGCCCCATTGCTACTGTTGCTGCTGATGCAACAGTGGGTACTTAAGCTTGTTTGATTTTAGTGTTCTAGCTTGTAATTGCTTGTTTGATTGCTGCCATTAACTTATTTGTGTTGCTTGTGATTGTTATTGTTTGTCCTTGGTTTGATTCTAGCTCGTATGATCATCTGGCTAGCCCTCATATTTCAAAATCTCTTTTTAAGCTTAAAACACTCAACTGTTGGAGTTTGAGCTTCGTATAAGTTCATTTCAAGCTTTTCAATAAAAAGTGTTTTACAAAAATTGATTACATTTGTTGGTTAAATCATTTTGCAAAAAGAAAATTAAAAAAAAAATAATTTGCAAAAAGTGCAAGAGGTGGGATTCGAACCCTGGACCTCCTGCACTCCAAGCCTCACAACACAACATCACAACCAGTCGCCCTTGGGTCTTTTTTCATTATAGCCTTGCAAAGTTTATTCTTTATATTGTTGCTGTTTGTTTTGCTAGTTTGCTTATCTTCTGCTTATTTTACACTAGACCCCAGCTTTTAATATTTTTTATAAATTAGTATTAACCTGTAGAATTTAACAATAAAGTTCCAGATTTATTTTTATAGTTTTAATATTTATTCTCAATTAATTAGTGTAAAATAGTAATTAAATTATATTAAATAGAGTTTTTGTTAAATTTTTGATTTTCTTTTTCCTAAAATTTTCTTTTATCATTATAATCATAGGAAAATTGTTTTTATCCCCATAGGACATGCGTAGCTTAAATTTCACGTTTTTGCTTGCGCGTTGACGTTTATTTAGAATAAATGTCACATTACTTGTTTATATTGTGTTTTACGATTTTCTGATACCTAATTATGTTTCCCGTAGTGTTTTAGGACTTCCCTAGTTTTCCTTTTGCCTTTTGTTCCCTTTAGGTTGCTTTATTTTCATTTTCGTTCGTTAATTTTTCAATTCCCGTTAATTTAACGTACCATAACACCAAACAGTCTTTCTCAACCAAACATACAAGATTTTAATCTCGATCTTTTCACGAAACTTTCCATTCACACCTTGTTGGGACACGACCCGGGAAATCACTTCCCGGTCTCACAAATAAATATCACTTTCACGAGTTTACGAGGTAATCTTTTTCCTAAAAGGTTTACTTGTATTTCTCAACGTCTTGTTGTCTCACGATAACATTGACCTCACGTTTGTTGATATTTTGATAAATTGTTTTGCACAAAAACACAACGAATCAGTGTATCAATGACCTTTGATAGATTTAACTATATTGATACACGAGGCAGATCCAAGTCAATCATGGCTTGGGTCTCCAAAGGAAAATAACTCCTTTATTATATGTGCATTAACATCCATGGACAAAAAGATCAGACCAAGGCTATACAGACAGTGGATGTTCAAGGCACATGACTGGCAACAAGTCCTATCTATCCAATTTTGATTACTTTGATGGACAATATGTCAGCTTTGGAGGAGGAGTAAATGGTAAAGTTACTGGTAAAGGTGTTATTAAAACTGGTAACTTGGATTTTGAACCTGTGTACTATGTAAAAGAGCTTAAGTATAATCTCTTTAGTGTGTCACAGATGTGTGACAAGAAAAATAAATGTTCTTTTTACTGAAGATATGTGTTTTGTTTTTTCTAAGGATTTTAAGATGCCTGATGAAAGCCAGATCCTTCTTAAAATTCCTAGAAAAGGCAACTTATATAGCTTTGATATGAATAACATTGTTGCTAAAGAAGATCATGCTTGCTTTATTGCAAAGGCCATAGTGGATGAATCCATGCTATGGCATAGAAGACTTGGGTCATGTGATTGAACTTTCAAACATAAATAGAGTTGGTCAGTGGTGTTTGTTGAGGGAGGTGGTTGCCGGTCAGAAAGAGTTTTGAAAGATATCAATGTGTTGCTTGTCTTAAGGGCAAACACACAGAGCGGTTCGTTGCAGGTCAAATTGGTTAACGTCTAGTTGCTCTACTCACTGTCAAGTGTTGACATTAGGTGATTTGTTTGGTCCACATACTGTGAGTACATAATCTTAAGGATATTTGTATGTGTGTAACTGATGAGTTGATTAGTAGGTTCACATGGGTTTTGTCTTGTCTTAGAACTAGCATGTGAGGAAACTGGCATCCATAAGACCTTTATAATTGAAGTAAAACAAATGATATGAAAGTTAAAATCATTAGGTTGACAATGCGGCCGATTTAAGAATAGAGTTATGGATGATTTTTAGCAGAGAGAAAGGTATTAAAAGAGAATTTAGTGGTAGCTAGAACTCCTCAACACTGGTGTAGCTGAGAGGATAAACATGACACATAAGAGGATGCAGAAACCATAGTTGTAGATTACAAATTGCCAATGACCTTTTTGGCTGCACAGTTAAACACTGCTTGTTTATGTGCAAAACAGAGTTTTAGTAGTAAAAACAAAAGAACAAGAAAACTTATAGTTATTTAGAGGTAGAAACCTATCCTAGACTTCATGAGACCATTTGGATGCATGTCACTAATTCTAATACCATCGATCATCTGGGTAAATTCTGATGAAAAGCTGTGACGGGTATTTTGTTGGGTAATTCTATGGTTAGTAAAGTTTTAAGGTATTCAACTTAAGGACCAAAGGTTGAGAAAATATGCATGTTGAGTATCCTTGAACAAAGTGATATGTAAAAGGACTGGTCGAAAGGCTTGTTTGATCTCTGCATAACTTCTAACCCATACGATGAACTGATGTTGCCTTCTCTACAAGGTACATCGTACTAATGACTTTTCGCAGGGTTCAGAAGGTTTGTTGAGTGATGAAATGACCGAATCTTGGATCAACAAGATGATCAAGATGAATTCATTTTGCCAATTTGGGACTATGCAGATTATGATGATGTTGCAAAGACTGGAGATGCTCAACCTTCTAAAGCAACAAATGTGAACACTGGAAATAATGAAAGCAGTGGAAATTTAGATTCCACTACTAGGCCAAAAGATTCCACTGCCAAACCAGAAGTGGCAAAGAATGTTGAAAGCAGTGGAAATACTAATTCCACTGCTAGGCCAGAAGTTTCCACTGCTACACCTGAAGTGGAAAATTCAACTCTAGTTACACAGGAAGCTCAAGCCAGTGATTTTGAAATATAAAATATGCCTATTGAGATTGAAATTCCTCAAACTCCCCATACCACAGTTCATAAATCACATCCTCTTG
This sequence comes from Artemisia annua, assembly GCA_014162995.1. Lineage (NCBI taxonomy): Eukaryota > Viridiplantae > Streptophyta > Magnoliopsida > Asterales > Asteraceae > Artemisia > Artemisia annua. Next base: position 22,971 of record LBNU01019638.1, read on the forward strand.
AAAATGTGATAGGGGATGTATACTCACCTGTGAAGACTAGAAGACAATCAAAGATGGCTGACATTCATGGCTTTATCATTGAAATTTATGAATCTAAGAATCATGAAGGCAAAAATGAATGTCTGTTCATGTGTTTTCTGTCTCAAATGGAACCAAAGAATGTATTCAAGGCACTTGAAGATGAAAGCTGGGTGGAAGCAATGCAAGAAGAGTTGCTTCAGTTCAAAATTTAGAAGGTTTGGGTGCTTTGTGATCTACCTAAAGGCATGAAAGTAATTGGTACCAAATGGGTGTTTAGAAACAAGAGAGATGAAAGAGGGATTGTCATAAGAAACAAGGCTAGGCTTGTAGCACAAGGATACACTCAGGAGGAGGGTATTGACTATGAAGAGGTGTTTGCCCCAGTTGCAAGAATAGAAGCTATTAGACTTTTTCTAGCTTATGCATCCTTTATGGGCTTCACAGTCTATCAAATGGATGTAAAAAGTGCTTTTCTATATGGGCAAATTGATGAGGAGGTATATGTTTCACAACCTCCACGCTTTGAAGACCCTAAAAATCCTGACAAAGTATACAGGGTAGTTAAAGCATTGTATGGATTGCATCAGGCACCAAGAAAGTGGTATGAAACCCTAGCTACTTATCTTTTGGTTAATGGGTTTCATAGAGGAAGAATTGATCAAAATTTGTTCATCAAGAAAGACAAAAATGATATCTTGCTGGTTCAAGTGTATGTTGATGATATCATTTTTGGCTCAACAAAGCCAGAGATGTGCAAAGATTTTGAGAAGCATATGAAGGATGAGTTCAAGATGAGTTCTATGGGTGAACTCACATTCTTTTTGGGACTTCAAGTACAACAAAGGCCAGATGGAATCTTCATTAATCAAGACAAGTATGTGGCTGAGATACTTAGGAAGTTCAAGTTCACTGATGCAAAGTCCTCAAGCTCACCTGCAGACAGGGGTACACATCTGCTTCTAAAAGAAAACAGTGGAGAAGCAGTTGATGTACATATGTACAGATCTATGATTGGTTCTTTGATGTATCTCACTTCATCAAGGCCAGACATTATGTTTGCAGTTTGTGCTTGTGCAAGGTTTCAGGTCACTCCCAAAGAATCACACTTGACTGCAGTGAAGAAGATTTTCAAATATCTTAAATCATATCCTCATTTGGGATTATGGTACCCTAGAGAATCTCCTATGGAATTGGTTACCTACTCAGATAGTGATTATGCTGGAGCTAGCTTGGATAGAAAATCTACAACAGGTGGATGCCAATTTCTTGGATGTAGATTGGTGTCCTGGCAGTGCAAGAAACAAACTATGGTGGCTACTTCATCAATTGAGGCAGAGTATGTGGCTGCTGCAAGTTGCTGTGCTCAAGTTCTATGGCTTCAAAATCAACTTTTGGACTATGGATACAATTTCATGAATACCATCATTTATATTGACAATAGTAGTACCATATGCATAATTAAGAATCCAGTTCAACACACAAAGACTAAACATATTGAAATTAGACATCATTTTATAAGAGAATGTTATGAGAAAAGGCTAATTCAAGTTGTCAAAATCCATACTGATGACAACTATGCTGATCTATTAACAAAAGGTCTTGATGTGGGTAGATTTCAGTACTTGGTGGCAGGTATTGGAATGTTAAACCCATAAAATTTTTGTGTCTAATGGTCTTTGGTGTTGAGGGGAGGTTCTTGGTACTAAAATTGTTGTATATGTTTGTATAAGTGCGTATATGTCTTTGCTTGTATTTTGTTTGTCCACTAACTTTTATGCAGAGATTAAGTCAAACAGTGGAAACAAAAAGGCAAGCAGTGGTTAATATTACTCTCACAGTGGTAAAAGGAAAACAGAGAAACTACAACTATTTCTATCAAAAGAAAAGTTTCAATGATTCAAAGGAGAGTACATTCAAACACCATCAAAACACAAAAATAAAACCTAAAACAACCTACATCCCTACACCCTACACAACCTACTCCATTGGCTTCTTGCCCTTGCCTTGATAGTTTTGCTTGTTCTTCAATGCACTCTTCCTTTTGTTCTCAAAGGTTGACTGCATTCTAGGACAAGCAAGCCCAAGAACTTGTGGAGGAGGCCTTGGTAGTCTTGTAGGCATCTCAGGAATGGAGATTTGCTTCATATTGGAGAGAGCTGCTCCCAAAGCTTTAGTCAGAGCCCTTGGCAACTCCTTTGCCAAGGAATATGACTCATCATCTAAATCATCAGAAGAGCTGGAGTAGAACTCAAGAGATGGTGCAGGATGGGCAACAGGTACTGGCTTGGCAACAGGCTCAGCAGCAGCTTTCTTTGTTGGCTTCTTGGATGTGGAGGCTGAAGCACAGGGTGGAAAGTAACTTGCCCACCCTGATGCCTCTGAAGATGACTCAGAGGACATCAATATCTCTGTGTCAGAATCAGAAGTGAGGTCAATGATAATAGGAAGTTTGCTCATGGTGATTTTTAGGGTTCTTGTGAAGATATAATGAGTTTTGGTGAAGATAATAGAGAATCGAGTCACTTTATATAGGCAAAGTTAACTAAAAGGTCTCATTAATTGAGATATTTACTTTCACCTATTTAGGTAGGTTGAAAAGTAAATATAGATATTATTGGGTTGACTTTGGAAGATATTTGTGAATAGTGGCTTAGTTACAAGTAACTTTAGTTAAGAGCAAGTTTGGTTATAATTATTTTGTTTTATTATACTAACACTTGTAGGTACATAACCAATCTATGCTGGGAGTTGATCATTAAAGGTGTATATCTGAATACACAACAAATGGTTATTGATTCACCATGTCTAATCCACATAAGAATCAACTAGTCCAGAGCAAACGACTACTGGTAAAGACTTCACAAATCCGTTAATGGTTGATAGTTTACCAAAAACTATATAGTTATCAACTCACCATATTCTTTATGATTAAGAGTTGGCTAGTCCATAGCAAACGGCTCATGGTAAAGACATATCAAATCCGTTAATAGCTGGTAGTTTGCTAAAAACTATGTAGAAAGCAGTTTAATTTTTATATATTTATTTTACCACTGCTTTTGAAAATTTTGTGAAAAATTCCCACTGCTAGTTCACAGTTGCCACTGCCAGTGTTATTTTTACCACTGTTGAACTAGCCGTTGCAACTGTTGTGTCAGTAACAAACTTTTTACTAGCCGTTCAGAGTAACTGCTTTCCATATTAATAGGGTAAATCTTTTAGAAGATTATCTACTTTCCTAATTATATTTATTCTCTTAAAGAAAAATATTTACCAAAGATAATTCTTACTTGCACATAACTCTCAAACCCTAGCAATATATATATTTTTCTCTCAATTGGCGAGTTTATTATTCAATTCATACTAACACAACTGATTTTTCATCAAAAGATACTATGGCATCAATCACCTTTGCAGTTGAGCACAACCAAGTGGCTAATTTGGAAAAGTCAAACGACAAGAGTGGTCCTCTTTTTCATCAGATTGTGGATTTTCTAAACACTACTCATGTGAGGTATGCTTTACTTCTTAATCCCACAATCTATATCTCTCAAATCAAGCAGTTTTGGAACTCTGTTGAGTCCATAACCATTGAAGATGGAGATACACATGAATCTGTGGATGCTCTTAGAGCCACAGTGGATGGGGTTACTGAGTCATCCTTGAGGAGAATTGTCCAATTGGATGATCTCAAAGGTATCATCACATTACCTATGCCAGAAATTTAGGAAAGTCTTTCATCCATTGGGTACAATACCACTGACAAAAGGGCTACTTTCAAAAAGAGTGATTTTTGTCCTCATTGGAGATTTTTAATTCATACTCTATTACATTGCCTTAGTCCTAAGAAAACATCTTATGAACAATTTAGTTCCACAATGGCTTACCCTTTGGTTTGTCTTGCTAAAGATAGGATTTTTAATTGGTCTAAATATATTTTTACAAGTATGGAAGGCAATGTAAAGAGTTCAACAAAATTTTTGATGTATCCAAGGTTTGTGCAAGCTGTGTTAAATGAATTTCAACTGCAACCCCATAAAAGAGTTTACAAAATCCGTTGCCTTAAGCCTAAAGTTTTTCAAAACATGGATAAGGTTGGCAATTAGGTTTTTACACCACTTTTTCCTCAAATGCTTGCAAGAATTGCACAGGTACAGGGTGCCGATGCAACAATCCCAGTTGTATCTCAAAACACACCCACAATAACTGTTCCATCTATTGATTATACTCCACCAGTTACTCATACATATGAGAGGAGGCAAAAACAGCCATCTGCTCTCATCACAACACAGCATGTTCCTGATCCTTTTGGTGTTGGAACAAGCAGTGGTGGTTCCAGGCTTCAACCTAGCCCTGCTAGGGAGGATTTTGAACCTTTGCATTATGATTCACCTCTCCCAACACGTAACACAGTTGGAAGTGTTGAGGGCAGTGAGCAACCAATGGAATTGATGGCATTATATACCAAATTAACAAAGCAGGTTGGATCTCTGGAGAAATACTTGGCACAAGTAAAGGAGCAACATGCCAAGGATGTTAAAGCTTTGAACCAAGAGATTCAAGCCTTGAAGGATGAAGTACAGGGGTTAAAGCAAAAGAAGAGGACTGCATGATGATTTCTTCTTCATCCTCACCCAGTGAAGATTTCTTTGAAGATTTTGGGAATTCTCCCAAATAGGGGAGGAAAACAGATGCTGAAACCAAGGGGAGGAGAATTGATTTCAGAGAAGAAATTCTGATGCTGATTTTGATTTTGGAGTTAAAGATTTAGCATTTGAGCAAATGGATGATACTGAAGAGCAAGAAATTCCTCTACAGCAGCAACTTGATACAGATCAACCAGGGCAAAAATATTCCACTGCTGCAACAAATATTTCCACTGCAAATCCAATTTCCACTGCAGAGCAAATGGTTCCCACTGCTGGTCAGACCATTACCACTGCAGAGGAAGAAATTGAGAAGATAAGAAAAGAAAAGGGTAAAGCAGTATTGCAGAGTGTAGAGCAATCAAAAAGGAAGGTTAAAAGGAGAGTACAAGCTCAAGTTGATTATGATGCTGAAGTTGCCAGAAAGTTTAGAGAAGATGAAGTTGCAAACAAAAAGAGATTGTATGAAATGGAGATTGCAGACTTCATGGAGGCTAAGAGATTGGACAAAATGGAAACCACTGCTTCTATGGATGTAAATCCAATTTCCACTGTTCCACCTACAATTCTGGGAGAGAAGACTCCAGAATTCACATATGTACCTACAGATGAAGAAGTTGAATTCTTGGTTAAAATTGATCCAGTAATCAAGAAGAAAGCAATTGACCTAGTTGCAGATAAGACCTTAACTGAGGAACAAAGAACAGCTCAGTTGAAGGATTTTATTGAGATGAAGAATAGACAAGCACTTCAAGAAGCAATTGGTTTAGTCAGAAAGGGTCAAAAGAAATCAAGGCAACCAACTAAGGCACAAGTTATTTCATGGATGAAGGCTTACTGTTGTTATGTTGGTGATTGGAAAATGCATAAATTCAAAGGGATGACCCATGACCAGGTTGAAGGTGTCTACTGCAGAGTTAAAAGGCAAGATCTTGACTTTATTCCTATGAACTCTGAAGAAGAAGAAAGAAGATTTCCTCACCTGAAGAGAAAGGCTAAAGATGTTAGGATCATAGTTTTCAACTATTCAGTCAAGTCTCGGTCATTTCAGTCAATGTAATAGGTTGCTAGTATTATCTTATTTTGCTACGTTATTTAGTTAATCATATGGTTATTAGTTAAGTTCAAGAAGATGTCCAATGGGCCTAAAAGCCCACGAATTAGAAAGGAAGGAAGGAAGGGAGTGTTGCCCTAATCCTTTCCTATAAATAGGACATCATATCTCATTGTAATATTGTTGGTTAATTTCATATCTTAAGGAAACTCTTGTTCTTTCATATTTCATATTGATCTTAATCAACCAAGTCTATTTCTCATCTAATTTCTCTCATTTGAATACTTGTGTTTACTAATATGGTGACCTAACAAGTGGTATCAATCGCTAGAAGAAGGTGTAGTTTATTTTTTTGTGTTATACGCCCTTCAAACACGTTTTTTACCACGTTAACATCAAAAAGATTGCAACTTTCTTGCTTCTTTTGTGTTTTTATCACATATTTGATTACAAACTTGTGTTAGAAACCAAAACAAACAACAAAGTTTCAAAATTTTTGAGTTGTTTTTTATTCGTATAAACTTGTACTTTTTATCGAGATTTTTGAAATTTTTGTTAAAAAGTTCAAGTTTGCAACTTTCATTAAGATTTCATCATTTTAATGCTAGTTGTACAAGAATCTTAGGTTAAAAACTCGTTTTAGGCTTGCTTTTTCACAAAAGAAAAATCTGCATTTTGGCTACTTATCGAGAACACAAAACCCCATTTTATCGAGAACCTTAAACCCTTTTTTATCGAGAACTTTCGATATTACTACTTAAGTGTTTTTGTTGCTTACTCAGTGCTTTTCTCTCTTGTATAAGAAAGAAAACACTTCGACTTATTGGATAGTTTCGTTATTGTATAATCTCGAAACTTTGATACTTGTTATCGAGAACCTGAGGTTATCGAGAACTTCACCATTTATCGAAATCACTTGTTTGCTTTCGAAATCTTGTGAATCTATCGAAATTACTTTCAGATACATCGAAAACATACTTTGTCTTCATAGAACCAAAGATCTCGATAATTGTCTCCAACATTTCTCGATAATCTCCTTTTATCGAGAACAACGTGAGTTATCGAGATCCTACTTGTTTTATCGAGAACTTCAGTTTATCGAGATTACTTGGACGTTAACATTTTATCGAAATCATCCAATAACCAAGTATCGAAATCTCACTGGGATTTGTTTTCTAAGAATTGTCTTAAGTTCTATACCTTCTACAAGATCCATAATTACGTACCATACTCTGAAGCTCCATTTCAACATCCTCTATACATCAATGCTCGTCAACATCTACTGCGTGGAACTGCATATACTCCTCCATTTATGCTATCAGGACCATACCATGTTTGGAAAGACAGATTTCTGCAATGGCTTCAAAAACGTCCACATTCTGATCTACTCCTGAAATAAATCAAAGATGGACCATATCAGATGAAATTCATTGCCGATACTGAAGGGAATATCACACTTCAAACTTATGATGTTCTGACTGGTACTGAACTTGATCAATACAATGCTGATAAGGAAGCTGCTTGGTTTATCACTACCGCTCTACCTAATGCCATATACACTAAGCTGGAATGTGATGCAAGTGCTCAAGAGTTGTGGAACCACCTTGCTATTATGCACAGTGATGAGGATCCTACAATCATCACTGATAGACTCATTCGATCTTGCTTACAGAGAACGTTTCCTAAGACCATTCTTCCTGCACCAATCATCATTCATGGGTTCACCTACACTAATGAAGGATTTGTCTTGGACAACTCTAGTGAGCACACTTC